>JAHZNB010000696.1:0-55470 GCA_027744295.1 Callyntrura guangdongensis | reverse complement strand
GAATAAAATAGAATGGCGTAAGGAAAACTATGTAGACATTACTACCCTAAATAAATAAATACCGATGCGTACATACATTCCCTCCGCTCCAAGTTCCTATGTCATTCTCCATTGGCAGGAGAAGGAGACTGTGATTGATGGGAAATTTGGAAAAGGATGACACTCAGTCGGTAGAATTTTGTCAGAGGCATTCTATCATTTGCAAACATAGTAGTAACAGCAGTAGAAATAATAACAACAGAGGAAATAAGAGTAGTGAGTGTGTTAAGATCACAAATAACAAAGTAGTCACTTTATATTACTCGGAGAGATGGAAATAATGATAGATACCACGGTACAGAACACAAACGCCCAAATCAAACAACAAAACGAAATTATGATAGATACAAAAAAGTAAGCAATCGTACAGTAATCCATGCCAAATGCCAACAACATCTCTGTAGCACATGCCTCCCATCATCGTCATAAGTTTCACAGCGCCTTTTTTTGCTTCTTTCAAGATTATATCTTTGTGCAAGCTGTTGCGCGACACACTACTGTGAACTGCTACTTATCGTTAGTAGCACCACCAGCACTACTACTTTGTATGCATTTTTTCTTAAGCACATGCTTTCAGCGTACCTACATTATCATAATAATAGCAATAGAATAATTAATATTATCGTGTGAGATACAATGCAAATGAGCAACAGCATGTAGACGCAAGCGGCGCAGTAAACCAAAAAAGAAAAATGTCTTGGTAAAGCGCTTCACCGTACACAGAGGAAATATTCATGACAAAAAATGTCAGGCATATTGAATATTATTATATAGTGTAGTAGTGGTTATGCTATTTGCAAAGTAGGTAGGCATGATAATTTTTTTATCTCATTGGAAATAACCATATCATTATTTAGGTGCACCAGCAGTAGGAAGAGAAAGGAGCGGCTATGAAAAATAAGCGTTTGTTACTAAGGCTGAACACAACAGACAGTCGACGCCAAACGAAGAAAAGCAATTATTATTATTTGCCAACATAAGACAATTATCATTATGATTACTATTATTAAATGTTACGACGACGACGACTATTCTTTTTTTCTCAGTGTTGCTCCCGTCTTTCTTCTTCCGTACAAAATCCCATTTGGCACGGAAGAGACTCGAAAAAGAGGCACTAGATGAAGATGAAGAAGAGGCGAATCTATTTTTTGGTGTGTGTTGGAAGCATTTGCATAATATTTATGCTGTTGCTGATGGAAGTAGTGTGTTACCATTTGCCATTTATTGTGCCAAGCCAGAGAGCGAGAAAAAAAAGAAGGGTTGAGCAGGTTTTCCCTTGTTGTTTCATTAATAATAATAAAAATAATAATAAAATAATAAAAATAAAAATAATATCCTCAACTCAACGACGAGTCTTTTAATTTGCATCATCCTCATCCTGAAAAGGATTTGTTTGGGGTGGCGTGTTGCATTTGTGCATACAGTAAGTGTGATCATTGCGAGCAAATAGTAATAATAAATTTTTAGTGCGCCTTATTTACAATGCGACTAATACATTTCATTCTTCGACGTTTGTCTTTGTCGTCGTATCGTCATGGAAGGAAGTAAAAAAGAAACAGAAGAAGAGAAAAGGATGTTTTTATCATCATAGTTTTTTTTCCTCTTCTTCTCTGGCTGTGAAGCTTCTGTCTACAGTCTTGTGATACAATCCGCCACGGCCGGTCGGCAAGGTTCTATATAAAAAATTAAATGAATGCGGCAGTATTTATGTTCCCATACATATTTATATACGTGTTAGGACGATGACGATGATGGTGTTGCTCGTTGTGATGGGTCGATAAAGAAGATTAAACACAGGGAGACGCAACGTTAAATGAAAAAAAATGTAAAAAGTTAGCTTTTTCTTCTTATCCTTCTATTGCAATTGGCATTAAAAAAAGTCAGAAGAAGAGGAGTAGAGAAATGAAATGATTCTTTTGAATTTACTTCGGCGAACAAACGTTCCTACAATTTTTATTCTTTCTTCCCTTTTGCTTGTTCGGCAACAAGAGAGAGAGAGAGAGAGAGAGAAATATGAAATATAGCAATAGAAAATGACTTTTATAATGAATCGGAGACAAAGTCGATTATTTAACGAGATATATGTGTGATGTGGCCGATGATGATGATGATAATGATGATGTGTGACCGTTTTTGGTGCCTCATGCCTACACACACAAACACAGGGAAAAAAACTAGAAATATTTGGATAGAATTTAGAAAGCTTAGTAGCATCATGACTGCTGCTACTACAAGATATTATTTGAGATGCTACTACGACGACGTGATTTGCACAAAAGAACATTTCTTCTGAAGCAAACAAATAGTACAAAATGAAATTTTGACGCATATTTTAACATTTCATAGAAAGAATTGAGAGCACACACACACACACACGCGCTTTTTACTGCTACTTTTTTTTATAAAAGGCTCAACATTCCTAATTCCTAAATACAATTCATGTTGTCTCAACTCTCAACATCCATAATTTTTGTGGTTATATGCCATTCTCGCGTTTATTACCAACTACTAAAGACCCATAAACCCAACATCGCCACGAAATCTGTCTGTTTGTCTGTCATTTTATCTCGTAGTAAAAAGGTTAAAACAAAACACTGCTACACAAGAACCTATATTACCACTAGCGCTACGCTATCCCTCCAATTTTAAAGATTTATTTTAATTTAGTTTTAGTGTCACTGCTCATTCTGCTTCGCCTTCATCTGTGTAATCGTCATCCTTTCTAATAATAAAAACAATTGTCATAAATAAATGATGTGATGATGGTGATCATATTTAAAAAATAAAATCGTTGAAATCTGCCATAAAAAATAAGTTTCCTCTGTTTCTACTGCATCATTTTCCCACATGCCAGGGCCACCTTCATCATTCTCACACTGGCAAATATTACGCATTATTCCCCATTTATCACACAAGACTTTTTTTAGCCGGTACACCGTGCGCTACATTACATTTATCCAATTTTGCCAAGAAGATTGAAGAAGAATACAAGAACCCCACAAAACCAGAGGAGGAGACAGACGTACCTACTTTAATATTATCAATTTCATTTTCCTTCCTTTCTTCCTACACATCTCTGTGGTTTTGTGTGCTGCTGCAGAACAAAAGTCATAAAATAAAATGTTCCGTTTACGACTGTCATAACTCATTTCGGTTATTTCTGCAAAAACTAAAGAACAAATTCGTGTGAGCGAAATGGGAAGCAAGAACTGTGAAAAAATAATCAGTTTGACTGTACACGTTACATATTTTAGTATGGCAAAACTAAGTGATAATAATAATCATAATAATAACGATTTCGTCTAGTCATTCGTCGTCTACCAAGATACTGACGGTAAATACACAATAAATTTTCACGTTAACAAATTTGTTCCTTCCTGCGCGCCTCCATTCCGTCCCTTTGTGTGCCACGCATTCACTGTCGTGTCCTGCTGTGTAGTATAATCCCACTCCATTGCGACGTTACTATCTAACGAAAAACCAGTTTAAATCTATGTTTCTGGTTGTAGAAAAACGACAAGGGAATTAAAAAATAATATGTTGGTACTTCGGATCATGAAACGATGTTTTTTGCATCCAATATAATCCTCATCACAAAAAATAATAATAAAATTATGCACAACTCATTATTATTATGACATTGCCCACGACAAATCACAGCAGACATCGCCAACAGGACGCATTCATGATGAAACTTGAAATACTTGTAGATATACATTTATGTAATCATAACTGTCGGTGGAATTTCCTTCGCGTCGTCATTGCCATTCTACTCGAAATGAGCAAACTTGTAACGAAACATATAACATACATGTTATTATGTTCATAATATTATAATAAGTAATTTTTATAAACAATGTCATCTTCATTGTCGTTTGTTATCGTAAACTTCATTGGCATGACGAAGGAAATAATAATGATAACTGGTGATAAAATAAAACTAAAAAGAAAAATAGGGGAGAGGGAGCAACATATGTTTTGTCATATTTCAAAAAAGGAGTGGAATGAACCAAACATAATCAGAAGAACAGAACTTTACGTCTGTTACATGCATTACACCGTGTGCATTTTTAAGTCATTACTTTCAGACGGTGGTAGGGTAGTTGTGGTTTAAAACACAAAAGGAGTGAAAAACACAAGCCGAGAGAGAGAAAGAGAGAGAGAGCGCACGAAAAAAGAAACAGAACAGAACGCTTGTCTCGTCTTTACTTTAACTTCGTACCCGCCTCGTGGGTGTTTTCCTTACATTATTATTACCACCACAACATCATTATCGGATGATCAGGATACCATGCCCCATCACGGCGATGATTGTTCTCCCATTCTGTTGTTCTCTTCTGTTCTCATTCTCTCCACCTCCTTGCATTTTTTGGCCTTCGCCAACACACAACGAACCATGATTACTATCATCACAACAGCAATTGTCATTATCATCCTCATCAATTCTCAACGAATTCAAATCTAGCTTTATCTAGCCTTTCTATTCGTACTCGCCATTACTTATTTATACCCATCATGTCGTTTCATCATTCTCATTAGCCCCAAAGGCATCTCAAGCACGTACACAACAACGGCAGAGAACCACACCGAGCACACAGAGTCTTTAACATGTAAAGGGGAAAGAGGAAAGGGGGTATAGTGTAGCGATTGGAAGAAAAATGCGAGGAGGAAAAACAAAAGCTCAAGAGAGCGAGTAAAGCTTTTTATGATCTTTCTTGTTAAATATGAGAATGGAATCTCACTCAGTCACTCAACAACAACAACAGCTTTCTAAATTGGCACTGTTTAACTGTTGACCCTGTGCCAACACACATTTGTTAGGAGGAAGAGCGAAGCAGAACAACAGGAGCAGCAACGGAACAAAACAAGAAGACGAGAAAAAGAGAATGAGACAAATAATAATCTCTTATCATCATCATCGTCATCCCGGTTTCACGGTGACTAAAAGCAGCAAAGCTCATTGTCTTCCCATTAATATGCAGCAGCACGCTAAACAGATTCTTTTGTAAATGGGGCAGGAGACTATTTAAAAAAGAGAGATGGGATTACACCAGGATAAGGATGATGATAGCAGAAGCCGAAAAGCAGTAAAAGCAAACCGCACATTGCCAAAGCGCCATAATAGCAGTATAATGATCATTTTCAGTTTTATAGAGTGGATCCTTTGCTGGTGTGCAGGAGTAATGGTAGTAACAACAGTAGTAAAATCCCATTAGGTTAGATATACGACTTGGGAGACAACAGCAGTCAAAGTCAACAAGGTTTAAAGACATCGCATGCCATCAACGTGTTTTCACAATATATCATAATATACCTAATAATAAACGGATGATGATGGTAAGAAGGACGAGATAATATTACATTAATTGTATGTCGTACGTACGTGGGTATGGGACAGACAAAAAAGATCGGGAGGAGAAAAAAAATTCAGATGAATTGTTACATCAGCTCGTATTACTATCATTATCTTTTATTATTTAGCTATACGGCATCATAATCAACGGCGGCAGAGGGAGAGAGCGCAACATGCTTGTCTGCTGCTGTTGATGCTCCTCTCACAGGCATTTTCAAAATGTCTGAGGGAGACGAAGACGATGATGATAGTGATGCTGATAATCCGCCTGGAATCTTAATGTTTAGTTGAAGGAGCTTGTATGCATCTTACATCTACGTGTGGTGTTGGTGTGCACTGCTGCTCTTGTTTTTGCCCGTTCACATTCCAAAAATGTAATGCCACCGTCAACGATGATAATAGTGGTAATGGCGTACACGACCAGAGAGGAAGGATAATCATCATCATGGCTAATAAAATATGTCGCCTCACATTAAACCATGCAGTCTTGAAGTAGCAGTGTCTTACTGTGTCACAGGATTACAATGCGCTGATGAAATTAGACCCGTCGTCGTCGGGAACAATATTTTACCTCTTACAATATCGTCGTTGTCGTCGAGTAATTACTCTGTGTATTTTCGGGCATGCTTCTCTTTCTCTCTCTCTCTCTCTCTCTCTCTCTCAAGATGCATACTTTTGTACTTGACTTTCTTTCATAAACTGTCATCATCGCCACACACGGTACAAACACAGCAGCAGCAAGCAACAACCGTTGCGGGATTTTAGTGGCATGGCATCATCATTATCAACACACGTGGGTGATTTCTATTTTTTGTAGAAAACAAACTGGCGTATAAATAATAAGAATGTAGTGCTATTATTCTGAAACGGTATTAAAAATGATGAAATATTACGACAGAAGAGAGAGAAGGCACATTTTCACATTTTTATGGTCTCTCCTCGTCTGTTATAAGACGACAAACCACAACTCCACGCTGTTAACATTTCTGCGGGTGCGTTGCCTGTTGGGGACTTTTGTCACGACGACACGTTTGCTAACAAAGCAGACAAAACAGAGAGAAACAACGTACGTCCATGTGCACGTTACACAAAAAATGCACAAGATAAAAAACTCGCAAGGGTTACAGCAAATAGAGAGAGAGAGAAACAAGCAAGAAAGAACGGAAGAGAAAGAAAAAAAGAATGACATTGGAAAAAATCCATTATGTCAACCAAGGCTTAAAATAGGATGGTTAAGTCAAAGAGTTACGCGTATAATAGCTCTGCCTGCTAGGCTAGTTGTGCATATTTTGGAATCTTCATACATAGTACGGCAGTAAACGTAAATATCCGTGTGGACGCACAGAATATCATTCTTTGAGCTTATCCAACACAGGATGTTGATCTTTTGGTTTACACGTTGTAACGCTATTGGATCCCCTTGGTAATCAAGCATACTACATGTGAGACAGACAAGAGGGAGAGGGAAACGAAGGAACAAAGTTTCTTTACCTTTGTTTCGTTACAGTTTGGGCAATTAGACACGCTAATCAGCAACACACACACGCACATGCTTGAAAGATTGCATTGCTTATGCTTGTCTGTTTCGTAAAGTGCTTGGCACAACTCCTTTCCCAGTCAGTTTTTTATGACTCTCAATCTTGGCTTTTGCCGTACGCAAGTTGTCACAACAATCCAACAATGAATATATTTTGTAGTCAAGAAAAAAACAAATGGGATGGTAATGGAGACAGTACTCTTGATTTTCAAAAGGAATAATGGAAAAGGTGGTTTCTTAAAAGTGTTCTATTTTTTTCAAAGATAAATCCTTTCTCTTTAGACCAGTATATTGTGTTCATTATTTTTTTTAAATAAAAGCACATTTAAATACGTTTCACTACCGTCACTCCCGTTTTCATTATCACCAGCAGCGTTTTAAAAAGAGTGGTGTACAAAATAGAACGAGGGTGAGTTTATTGTTTTCAATGAGATATTTTTTTTAAAAAAAGGAAACAAAACTTGAGAAAGAAAAAAGTACAACTTTTTCCATACCCGGAGAAATGAATAGAATGAGAGAAAATAGAAAGGGAAACTAAGGGTTCCTTTATGGCGACCCTCAGCCCAGCAGGGAAAACTACGAGGACGATCAATTGGAATAAGCAGAATAAGTAAAAGGGCTCTTTTTTCCGTTTTTGTCAAACAAAAGACGATTTTTTTTTCTTTAAAAGGGAGGGGAAAAAGAAAGAAACGTTCTTTCTTTTGAGAAAGTGGGTTCATTCACTATTTACGTAGTACTTTAACAAAAAGCAAAGTATCGTATTTTAGAAAGAAGTTTTGACAGATATTCTTGTCCATGTAGGTTGTACTACCCAAAGGTTCTGCTATTTTTTTGTAGGAGTCTTAATACTTTGGATAAAAAAGGATAAAGTTTTCTTTACATTTTTTACTCTCTTCTTTTTCTCTTCTTATGTAATCCTGGTAGTACCTTTATCCTCCGGATTCCAAAATATATTCTAAGCAATAAACAGAGAAGAAGAACAGAAAAAAGTGAACTTTCTCTTTTTTGTTCCCCATTGTACTGCCGAGTACGCGAATTTATTTTCTTCAAATGATGATCATGAGGACGGCGACGAGAAGGATGGCAATGATGATGACGATGATAATCCGAATAGACTTGTTACGAACAGAAAAGAGAAAAGAGAATAGCAAGAGCATTAATTCAAGAGGGCCAAAATACTCTGAGACTGATGATGATGATGATGAGGACGACGAACATGAAGAAATAGAAAACGACGACGAAAATGAAGCTTTTCATTTCCATCCTTTTCTCCTTTTCTTTCTTTCTTCTTTAGCTTTCTTTCCCAAGATTTTTTTTCTCGGGAGACAGAAAAAAGAAAGAAAGGAGGAAAAATTGTATGAAAGGGGGTAAAGAAGATAGGAAAGCGAGCTGGTAGGGAAAAATCATTAAAAGAAGAAGAAATAGAAGGACCAGTACTAGTGTTCTCTTCTTTTTTCTAGACAAAAAGGAAAAAGAATCAGCGAACACACAAATAAAGTAAAGACAAGACAAGAAGAAAAGAGGTGAGCCCTTTGGCAAACTTTCTCCTTTTCTTTTCTCCGTCTCTTCAGCTATTCTACTGCACACATTCCTCTACTGACAGATTTTCTTTTCTTTTCTTTATACTCCTTTTCCCGTCACTCAATTTTAGACCTCTCCGCATACTTGCAGTACCGTAAGTAAACCTAACTGCACACTCAACCTACAAAAATACATAATCACTTTTGATAATGATTTCACGTAAATGAAAACCTCTTCTTGAAAGTAGGGACTTATACCGTGCTGTAATTCTTCTTCTGAGTAACCCAGCGCATACGTGCTGGGTTACTCAACAGATTAAAATCACTGGAGTAATGAGACTTGATACCACCTGTGACATGATGGTTTTCGCAAAAAATATTTACTTTTGTTTGTTTACCTACGGAACAAATTGTGGCATGTATTGGTAATAGTAATAATGTCCAGTTCTACGGAATTTAGTTTTTGAGAGCATTGACATCATCATCATCATCATCATCTATGTTCTGAATGGATTTAATCTACGTGAAAAAGAGAGGATTACACAAAAACTCGAGAAAATAAATATTGATGCACAGACAATACGTAAACGTAATGCATATATCAATAACTTTTGATGACTATATCGAATGAAAATATGTAAGGTTTATAACAAACTTTGGCAGGGCTCATTGAACAGACCAAGCAGTCTCGTCTCGTCGTCAAACACAGAAATATACATGTATGTATGTATGTATGTATGTAACAAATGTATGTTGTTGTAGTTACAGAAGAATACATAATCCATGAAAACATGAAAAATGGTAAGAAATGAAGTCACATCATCGCTATTATTAGCACGGTCATCAACAGTACCATTTTTATGGTCATTCCATGTAAATGATTATTATGGTTGTGATGATAACGATGGCAGACTGAATAAAGGACATTAATCGTGCACCAAAGTAACAAAAGAACAGGACAAAAAGGCAGGAGCTACACATTCTTAAATTGCGTATTGGTACTTGAATGGAAATATGTCGAAGAGACATTGGGACTTGCTGTAGGGGAGCTACAGTGCATAGAGTTCTAGCTTGGTGGCGGAGGGTGATGATGAAGTTGCCGGTGGACCATCAAAGGGAAAAAAGATTGGATGTACATAAAATACAAAAAAATGAGCCCGAAAGTTCAATGAAGTAATAATAACAATAGTTACCAGCCATCACGGTACGTGAGTAGAAAACGGAATCCAAATCAAAGCAGGAGACAAAATCACAGACAGCTCATTTCATTTCTATGTAATGTGAGGATTGGACTTTCATTTTTGTTTAGTAATAATGACAATTGTGGTGGTCATTTCTACTCTTTCATCAACACAAGCACACTCACAATCGTACATTCATTTTTTCAGCTACTACCAATGGCAATATATTATGATGCTGGTGACATTCGGCGACATTGCTATTATTGGTATTAGAGATATTATTATTATTATTATCACAAGGCTTGACTATTCTTACATTATTTCTCGGCAAATTGGAAGGTTGGCTACACTATTATTGTTGGACTGTGACAATACAATAGAAGAACCATTTCCTTTTCCTATTAGTTACTTTCTCGGACGATTCTCTCTTTTTTAAGCTATTTCCTTTCTTCTGAACAACTTGCATTTATACGATGTCATTAGAAAGCAATAAATAAAGCCAGGATACAATACAAATGACATCATCACCGCTGCCATCCTCCTCCCTAGCAAATGTGAATTGGCCCAACGACGGATACAATAGATGGGGCATCAGAATCCGAAATATGGCAAACCATTATGTACTCTATTGTCGTGTCTTAGTTCATTCCACTTCACAATAAATATAAAAATCCCGACCAGAATCCCTCCACAATTCCCAAGCTCCTTTTTACGATGTTGGAAAAGTGCCAACAAAAATAAGAGACCTAATATGAAGTGTGTACCGTGTCTAATATTTATAACCTTTTGCATTGGAAGGTTTGGTTGTGTAGAAAACTATGTAGTAAAATCTGACGACGACGACACTCAAGACTAATGTGAATACCAAACAACAAGGTGGTTTTTTTGGTTGTGGCGCGTATATAGCATGCAGAGAGGATCACAATGTGCATTCTTCCACAAGACCATCAATTTACTTTCCATTCTTTTCAGGTTTCCAGTAAAAGTAAAACTACAAAGCAACGTTTTCCAACAAAAAGACCAGTGTGGCGGGGATGGTAAGGTGACATGACCAACAACAATGGCGAAACGATAAGAGCAACAACATCAACAGTAATAAAAGTCCCAGACAGAAAAGGCGTTGTGGATTACCATTTTCTTGTAAGAAAAGCAGGCCCATATGTGTTCCTTTCATTATTTTTCTCTTTTTGCTGCTTGTTAAGTGAAGAAAAGTCGTGTTGAGTGTGATGAGATGAATTGAATGAATAGTCTTGCCACGAAACTAGGTATATTTCTGTTTCTCCTTCACTTACTCTTTTTATTCATTGAGGAAAAGCCCATTTTTACTAACAACTCGACAAACACACAAACAAACAACAACAACAATTGCTTCCTTCCTTCCTCTTCAACCTCCCATTATTACTACTTTCTCATAGCAAACGCGATCATTATTCTACCCCGTTTGTTTGTTAAACCATTTCACTTTTCTTCTTTTTTCTTTGAACAGCGTGTATACGTAATGGCACAGCCTTCAACATATTTCTTCCTTGGCTCGCCAACCCAGTCAATACGGCCACTGCACTGCTGGTAGAAGGGCTGACTCTGAATGGTAAAAGGTAAAAAACGCCTTTTCTGTGGTTGAGAATGCTTTTTTTTCCTATTCTCCTCCATTCTATTCTTTCCCTCTATTCTTTCTTCTCTCCCTGCCACCGTCCTTACTCACATTTTTTCACAAAAGAAAAAAAAACGTAGAAAGAGTAGAAAATTGAGGAAGATAGAGAGAGAGAGAGCTATATAGAGCCAAGTGGTGGAATAACAAGGAAGGGAGGCAAGGGAAAAGAAAGAAAACTAGAAAATTATTGGAATACTCTCACTCACCGGAACAATTTATTGAGAAAGCATAACGCACCATCACGCACGCATCACCTAACAACAATGTACGTATTATTCATACAATATAAGCATTACGTAATTCACATATACATACGTATTATACCTTTTGGGGCCAAAGTAATGCGATGAGAACACAAAAAGAAAGTAAACATCTCCATAACATGGATGAAAGTCAAAAGTGTGTGTGTGTGTTTTACTTGGAGTGTTACGTACTGTCGTGTGTGTAGAAATTTGAATGTTATGTAACTATTGACATCAAACCGACCAGAAACCTTTTTTTCTCCGGTGATCATCCGATCATGCATGTGGACGTGGAGAGCGTAACAGACACAGAAGGGGAATAATATTGGGAACAGAGTAATGATGACGAAACCACTACACTCACTCACCATGTTTCCTCCTTGCGATGTGATACATGTACATCACTAAAACAGGAAAGTTATATAATCTATCGTGAATTTAACGATTTGGGTGTTACGTTTTTGCGCTTTGGGATGTACATAAACTTGACTTACACGTGTGTGCGTAGTGTATGTACTCATATGGACGTTTGTAGAAATGTTATGTGTTTATAGTTTATATACAGCAGCAGGCAGGTTTTACCGGGGAAAGTGTATCTACTTCATACTTTTAGTATTTTAACCAAAATTCAGTGGAGCACAAATAATCTCTTCTTCTTTCCCACATTTTCCTATCTTCCTCTCTGACAACAAGAATCAATAGAGCATACAAAATGTATGGATAGATAAATAAATGCGAAGAGGAAATACATATGTATACATAGAGAGAGAGAGAGAGAGATAAAGCAAGATACAATGTATTAAAAAGTATCACATCAGAGTTACTAGAACGCGTTATTGTGTGAATTGTAAAGCAATATAAAAAATATTGATACTAATTTCAACAATTCCCTTCAGAGTTATTTCGCTGTAAAAAATCCATCTGATTGAAGGATGGCCAAATATCGGCTAAGCAGTTTACATTGGCTTATGTCCATATGGATATGTTTGTCTGCTATCGGCTGCTAGTTAATCACCACTGCACCACAAACCACTCTGCAAACTTTCATTTTTTGCACATTATCAAATCACACCCTTTTCGTTTTAAACCCGACTGCTTCAGAGGCAGAGAGACAGCAGCGAAATGGACAATTAATGTGAATCGATTGAGATGTTTGCGAGGATAAAAAACGACCATGATGCTGGCGATAATGGACAAAAAATATTTGAAACTGCTCAAAGTAATAAAAAAATTGTTCTTGGAATGAGATCGTTGACCTGATCGCTTCTCGGAGTAACACGTTTACAAACTAAAAACCTTCTTGCCTTCAAACTCTCACAAGCTTAAATATTACTGCTTAGCTCTACTAAAATTATGAGAAACAATTGGCTGAGGAAAAGACAAGCTCAATGTATTTTGAGAGATGAAAAGGATTGCTCACGTTGTATCAGATGGAACCGAATTAGCCTGACAGGGAATCATAAACCTATTGATAAATGTACACAAGGCAAAACAAAAATCAACGAGGTAGCGCATAATAACACACAGACACCACCACCACCAAGAAAAAAAAATTGTGTTTACAGCAGCAGGAATCCAAGATGTAAAACACACAACAAAAAACTGCAATGTATTGTGTTTTTGTAAACAAAAAACGAGAATCTTGTGGCTTGTCTTGAGAAAAATGAGCTCTTTGATCACGAAGCAGCGAGCGAACATTTCTTTTAAAAAGTCATAGTCAGCCCGTTTTTCTTTTGTTTTTTTATACGAAAAAAGAAGAATAAATAGATGGGATGATATGTACACATAAAGCACAACAGAAGAACACCATTTTTTCTTTACATTTACATGTCTGCTTCTGGTTTGTGTCAAGTACTTTCGACGTTTATCTCCTCAAGTGTTTCTTTTTTTCTCTTTTTTATACATAGATATTTGACTTTCTCATTTCTTCTCTAGTAAAATGTCGACACACTCACACAAACACATTGCAATGCAGAACACGCGCAGACACAATGTATGTTTAAACAAGGCATTTCTGCTGGCTTCAATTGGATTGGTTGTTAAGTAGGAGTAAAAAAGAAGAAGAATGAGAGAGCGAGAGAGAGGGAACAAATAGTGAGAATGGGATTATAATAGAGGAACAAAAGAACAGACAAGACAAGAAGTGGAGAAGGGTTGGCTTTAAAGCTGTTGGCATGGACTATCAGTGTCATCGTGATCACGATCAGCGTGATGATCATGCCAACAGATACAATGTACTCAATGCTGTTGTGTGTGCATGGAGCTCATTATATGATCCAATTCTCTGCTGAGTACAATACAATGTTAGAAGATGCTACCATATACAAGCACCACGGACACAACCATTTTATTACATTATTTTATTTTCACTCCGCCTCTTTTTCATTCGTTTTTTCTTCAGTTAGAGCATAGTAGTCCATCCTTTTCCTTAAAGTGAAGTTTCTTTAGGATAAATGATGATGGTGATAATAACAATTATTCTATGGTAAACGATATCAATTGTAGGAATGATGAAAATAATAATACTTAACTGCATTTTTGTTGAATGGCTACGACAATTTCAATTTCTAAATAGGGAGGATGAAGATTCACAATAATAAATGCATAATTATCTTGTATTCAGGTTGTAATGTAACACTTGACGTGTATAGACCTTTATGGTTATTATAAAACACTATCAACCATATGCCGCGATGACATGGTTATGTAAAAGACAGCATGCTCTAAGTACAATTGTGTGATCATGTACATTACTGTTTGGAATTTGAATAATAAAAAACTATTTAATTGAAGTCAGTTACAAAAATATGTGTAGTACAATTACAACTAAGGCTTGTAGTAGTACGTTTGCTTACAATAATAATGCGACCCTTTCCAGATTACAACGAACACCAAGAAAAAATGAGCAATGAAAGGATGCTAAGGAGACTCATGCTAATATAAGCACGAAATGCTCATGTGCATAATGATAAAATTGATGGGTGTATTTGTGTGCTGGATCAAAGTGACAAGCAGAGATGAACAAGAAGAAGAAGACAGGATGACAAGACAAGCCTATTTTACTATTTTTTATGAAGACAGAGACTTTTATTATTATTTATTAATTTTTTATTGTAGTAGTATTTCATTTTACAGAACTGCTTTAGTCACAATTTAAAAAAGCGACACTCGTTCACAGTAGCACCACACCAGGCAAACAAACAAGGCGAAGTGGATGTGAAGCAAATGAAACGACATGCCTTTTAACCATGGTTGCTGATAACTTGGTTTGGTGGGCAATTCATTGCAGTGAAACTTATTGTCAGTTTGCTTGTTGGCATGTTGCTGTTGTTGTTGTTGTTGTTGTACAACAGAGGAGCGTGTACCAACGCAACGGCATCTTCCACACAATCACCAGCACAAATCACAATCATCAAGGCAACAAGAAGAAGAGAATACTAATAAATAAAAAGCATTTTTGATTGGTTGAAATGACCAACTTTGCATGCCTGAATAAATAAAATGAATGATGTTCGTACATGAAGATGGTAGTCATTTCGCCATTGTCATTTGTAAGAAGCTTGATGGTGCATGGAATATTTATGGACAAGAAGCATAGCCACCTATTCATTTTCTCAACTTTAAAAAATAGTCTATAAATATAATAGGCTTTTGTTAATGGATTGTACAGTTTACAGACAGAATAAGGAAGGAGTGGGTACAGAGTGCAGACTAAATAGTGAGAGAGAGAATCGAGACAGGGGAGAACGATGATGATGATGATGATGACGATGCTAATGATAATAGTCGATTTAAACAGGCAAGAAAAAAGGAGGCAGGATGGATGGCAAGGTCTTCTTATCTTGCTCTTTTTTACTGTTGTTGCTGCGTAAATGAGAATGTCATGATGATAATGATTCCACGATGTTACCACTCCTTTAAAATTCACTCATTTCAAGTTGCATCACCACCATAATCCTCATCAACAGCACTATCATTAGCTGTCCATCGTTTCCCCCTAAATTGTAAAAGTATGGTTTCAATCCGTTACATACTTTTCGGACTGCAAACGGTGAAAAAAGAATGCAGCGGACTTTGTGTGCATGTCTCGACGAACAGTGGACATAGTACACTAATATTAATATAAATTTAAAAGTGTGAAGTGAGGGTTTTTCGAGGTTAGGGCAATTTCTGCAGTGGGTGACATGGTCACCCAGATTCAATTGTGGAGAATCAGTAAAGAAAAAAATAAATAAAAAGAGAGATCTTGTAGGACACCCTAGTTGTCTTGTCTTTCTATTAAGTTTAAAAACTGGTGCATCATTGTGAGGCAAGAGACATTGAAAGGGTGGTCGTTGTGCAAGATAAGGTCGCACACATGATTATGATTTACTAAGACAAGAGGTAAGCGTGTAAGCGTTTTTAAAAAAGAAAGATAAGATGTATTTTTTTACAAATACGCTACTATGACTTTGAATGGTGCTGCTGTAGAGTTACTTAGCTTTCGATAATTGATAGTCGTGGCGTTAGTGATCTTGACGAAGGTCTCTCTCTCTCGCTTCGCACATCGCTATATCACCGTTTCATTATGACTAGGCAACTTGACTTCTTTATTGCTTCATTCTATTTTCTCATGATTATCATTCTCAATGGAGAAGAGGAGAAAAATATAATATTACGTAGTATGACGAACAAGATGTTCATTTTGCTGACTTGCCAGTGTATTTTTTCGTGACCTTTAGACCGGGCAGGCAGGTCAATCAATAAGACTAAAAAGAAGTGGCGAAGCTATAAAAGAAAAAATAAGTTAGAGTGATAGTGACATCGTCGTCAGAGATTACGACAAAATAAAGCATCACTTTTTTACCCTGCCAAACATCAAGCATTTTACTTTACTGTGAAATGACTCCCCCTCTTCTCTCTCGTACTCTGTTTAAAGGAGCAACCTTAAATTGAAAACCATTTCATACCATTCTTATTATAATTAGTATTATCCTGTGCTGTGCTTCAGGTCGCGAGGAGAAGAGAAAGAGAAGATGATGCATGAGAAGATTTTTATGATTGTTTCAAAAGACACTTAAATGTTTCTACGCCACATTAGTTATCATCGAAACCATCAATCCTATCCACCCTTTTCACTCATATAATGTTACTCAACATTATCGTCGTTTGTTGCCCAATCATTTGGTCTCTGTGCGTGGAGTGAAGGGGAATCACATTGAAAAAAATATAATAACGTCCGAGGAGAATAAGAAAAATGATGACAGAAGAAAAAAATGTATGTTGGAGGATACGTCACCATCATCTTTATCGTATCATCAGCATCATGAATTGATTGCATTATTGTTGATCACGCTTGGTTGAGTAATGTATACTAAGCAGCCAGTGTAAATATGCAGGCATGTTATATCCCCACTAATACTTCTACTAAGGATGCGCCCATACGGCATATTATTATTTAATTAATAAACAAGTTAACCTTGGTCACTAAAACAAGAAGTAATAAAAATGAAATAGAAAAAGCAGACAGGCAAAAGACGAAACGGAGAATTTTAAAATGTTTCATAGACTTTTTTCCCTAATCTTAACGACCGTTACATTAATATAAAATCACATCAATTTATAAATACCTATACATATGCAGTCCTTATTCCAGACACGCCACGTCTACATCGTCATTGTCGCTTCTATTATTCAAGGGAAAAACTTGGGTGCACAAGTTAATTTAGTTGTGTAAAAATAACACAATGATCAAGTTGTGAAATGTGACAAGCGACTGACTACCCATATGACTCCTACACTCGGCACAGTTGGCATTGTAATGTCTTTTCGGTAATTCATTAGTCTATTCTAGTAAAAGGCGGATTTATGGTCTCGTTCGTACAAAAAAAATAGAATGACGAAAAGTTATTTTTTCACGGAGACAAGAAAAAGGATAATTGATGGGACAAAAAATGAAAATATATATTTGTTTAAGACGTCGTAGAGTTTAGAAACAATTTGACTTTCCGAACATCAAGACAATTGATGGGAACGAGAATGACGTTGTTACTGTTGTGAAGGGTTGACAAGAAACGACAATAAAAAGCAAAAAATATTCCACAGAGGATAATAGGTATGTAACGTGCTAGCAAGTGTAGAGCATGTTCTTTTCTCGTCGTTTTTTTCTTCCTTCTCTCTATTTTTTTCACAGCTTTACTATCGTTTTTAGTGAAGCAACAACTAATTTTCTTTTGGCAACAAGAAGAATCCGTTCCCTGTCCTAATAAAATTAGGCGATTGATGTTTTTATTATCATCTGCTTGTTTCCTCTCTGTTTCGTTCTTTCTATACTGCTGAATTGACTGTGTCTTTTTTTTCTTTTCACTGCTGCATGGGTGGCACCCCCTTTTTCCCCGATTTTCCTCCTCTGTCACGAAACCTTGTACTTTCTTCGAACAAATCTAATGAATGATCTAATGTGATGGAACCTATCTAATCAACTGACTTTTCCTCTTTCCTTTGTGCTTTGTCCTTGTGATGACTCGAAAATAGAAAAATCAACGCTATTGGATCATCAGTGCAGTGGGGGAAATAGCAAAAACAGGAGTGCAGCAATGCACTTTGTTGCTTATTTTTCCCTGTAGTTTCCTACTCCTGACTGATAATCTTTGATATTTAAAAAAGGTTATCAGTAATCATACGGTCCCAATAAAAACGGCTAAACATTTTTTATCAAACCTTTTATTGTGCAAAATAAATTATTAGTTTTAGCTATGCATAATAACTTGTAACATTTGATTGAAAATCGAAAAAGGAAGGGTAGTAAAGCAATATTACACGTAAACGTGGGGGGCTACGTATGTAAATTTATATTATGCACAAATGTTGTTGTTTAGCTGGAGTGTAAATGGCAGGAAAAATAATACAATTCATAGCCCCAGCTGTGATCTTTTTGATCAAACCTTTTATTGTGCAAAATAAATTATTAGTTTTAGCTATGCATAATAACTTGTAACATTTGATTGAAAATCGAAAAAGGAAGGGTAGGAAAGCAATATTACACGTAAAAGTGGGGGGGCTACGTATGTAAATTTATGTTATGCACAAATGTTGTTGTTTAGCTGGAGTGTAAATGGCAGGAAAAATAATACAATTCATAGCCCCAGCTGTGATCTTTTTGACTGACTGACACAATCCCAATAAAAAATACAAATTAAACTGAAACAAAGTTAAAGAGAAACAACAAATGAATCAGAGAAGGCAGCTTGCTTTTGACAATTTCAAAGGATATTTTTGTACAACGTCAAATTGTTGTCAAGTGAGAGACTACCTAATATCCAGCATTTGACACAGAAAAAAGGTTTTTCGATTGATCGTTTTGACGTTTCATTAGGCGTCAGTTTTTACGGAAGCTGGAGAAACCAACAGAAGTTTCATCGCAAAGCAAACTACAAATGGAATCGGGTCAGTGAATGTTCAAGTTTTTTAATAAATTCTATACATATACATTATGTAGGTAAATGTAAGCTGGATCATCATCACCAACGC
Source organism: Callyntrura guangdongensis (assembly GCA_027744295.1). NCBI lineage: Eukaryota > Metazoa > Arthropoda > Collembola > Entomobryomorpha > Paronellidae > Callyntrura > Callyntrura guangdongensis. The sequence continues at coordinate 36,438 of JAHZNB010000696.1, read as the reverse complement.
AACTATTAGAAAGCATGGAATATTAGAGGGTTGAATCTGTCATCATGGTTTTGGGTTGTATCAAGAAAACAAGTTATTATTTTTGGTGGTGACAAAAAAACGATGCGTAATGTGTATTTACAGCACAGTATTTCCACTTTCCTTGGTCCTATTTTTACTTCATTTTTACCAAAAGGCGAACAAAAAAGGACGCAATGAGAAAAAGAATCAGATTACCGCGTCTAAGCAAGTAGTCCCAAAGTTTTTTGATAATGTCAATGGGTGATGAATACAAGAAGAAAAAAGTTAAACAAGCGGAGTTGATGTGTTCCTTGTCGTCATTACCATGCATGGAGAGGTACTTCTGCAAGATCGTTATAGTGGTAAGGAGAGGAATCAAAGCGACAAAAGTGGACCAATGGAAATCCTATTTCTTCTTATTATATAATTACTATTGTTGTGAACCTAAACAAGACTGACAAGCACAAAGAAACCAAATCATATATATATCCGAGAGCACAAACCAGAGTTATAAGATAATCTACAGTTTCTTTTTCTGAATATGTGTGTCGCGTATGTCTACAAGAGTTCCTGAAAACGACAAAACAACTGCACAAGCAAAAGTGTTACAAGAGCTGAACAAGCAAGGAATAAAAATTTGAAGATGTTACAGTTGAAACAAAGATCATTGTCTAATGCTGCATGTCAAAGGGAGAGAAACGGAGAAGGGTACCCATACCTAATAACTATTTTTTGCTCTCTCTCTCTCTCTCTCTCTTTCTCTCACAGGATTAACAAAGATCATTGTCTAATGCTGCATGTCAAAGGGAGAGAAACGGAGAAGGGTACCCATACCTAATAACTATTTTTTGCTCTCTCTCTCTCTCTCTCTCTCTCTTTCTCTCACAGTATGGTTGCTGGTATTGTTCCTACTCCCACGCCCTTTTAGTGGCATTTGGTTATACAGCTTTTAATACTTTAACTGTAAACTTATACACCCGAACGGATATACTTACGTTCTATATATAGGTATTAAAATAGCTGAGTGGTGGTGGTTATGTGGGCTACGATGGAGGATGCACATACGAGGTATTCGTCGTAAACGAACAGTTTCTTGTCAGACATTACAATTGTAACATTTTACAGAGAAATGAGACGAAGAAGTAGTCCAAGTTGAGTTTAGACGTCATCAATATTCCAAACCGACAGTTTTTACATGTTCATTTGAGTGTAACTACTTCTACCACTGTAACCATTTCAGTCCGTCTTTATTATTATGGGAAAAATAATAACAACAGAAAGCCACTTATTGTTTTAAAACAATTCTGCTCCGGCTACCACGACCAATACCACAACGACTCTGTCTACTTTTCAAGACATATTTCCCAGGACAGGGAGAAAAGATACAAGGGTTCTTATCCACCAACTTCTCCGAGAAGAAACACATGTTTCTTTCCTTCAACAAGAAAAAGACAAAGCAGTAAAAATGGAAAATGGATCGGAGAATGATGGAGTGGATGAATGGATGGATGGATGGAATGGAAAGGCGTAAAAATATAGAGATTCTCTTTTCTTTAGAAAAACTGAGCCCCTTTTCTGCATAGTCAACTCAACAACGCCATTATTAGTAGCTCACACACAGTGTGGAGAGTGCACAAGACAGCCATCAGCGGGATAATTTTAATGAGTTAGCTTGTAGTGCAGTAATATGTACACTTTCCGTACACAAACCTTGTCTTTTTTTATTTTTTTGCTGTGACCAATAACCAAAAGTTTACAAGGATGGATACCTTGCTGTTTCTGGTACGATCATACCCGATTTTTTGAGTTAAGTTAAGCAGTGCACGAAATGGTTAAAACAGTAATACGCTAAAGATAGAGAAGAAATAAAACTTTGAAAGTTTGCAAAGGAGGTCTTTTGACTAAAATCAAACTTTGCTGGCATTAAATCCAGCAGTCTAAATATTCAAAAAAAACTTACTAGGTATGTCAATGGCATAAAGCTTAATGGTGACGATAAATTGACCTTTGACCCAGCTGGAAGCCACAACCATTAATTTAACCAATCTGGCTGAAACTTGGTATACTTATAAATATGTACATGTAATGTATTTTTGTACCAAATTTAAGCTATAGATGTCATATTAAAAGCCAAAGAAATATATAAGGGTCCCTTATTTATACCTCGTGGGTGTCACTGAGATGACATGCTGACATTTGTTGTAGCCCTTGCCAATGTTAGTCGATTAGCGAAAACCCCATCGTAAACGGATTAATCATTTTAAAGTTATGGACTTTGTAAACAATTTAAAAACTTTGTCACCCCCTGAGTCCTGGGGGTTCATGGGGTCAACCAATTTGGGTCAGGTTTTGCAAAACGTTTTAACTTACTATTATCTATCTATATGTGGATTAAAATATTTATGTCATGCATTGATTTTAAAAGTGACCCCCCGTTTGACCCCAAATCCTCATCTCCGAACTCATTGGTGAAAACTCTTTGAAAATTTACTTAGTTTTTGAGCTTCGTGTGGACAGACTACAGACACACATACCACCTAGTAAAACTTTATAGGTTTTTAAAAAGACCTAATAATGTATACTGGGTCTCAAATATGTAACAACAAAAGGACACATTGTATTTTGTCCACATGGTGAATATTATATTGTGTGATGTCATGTAAGTCATTGTCTCCAACTCGAAACTATACTTTCCCACACTTGACTTTTTTCTCTGCTGTTAATTACCTACGTGTCTCGGTATATTGATCAGAGTAGGCAGGAACTGAGAGTATTGAACATAATACAGAAGAAATGTCATGTTTCGAAGGTGTTACAAACCTACATATCCGCACATGCAACTTAACAAACTGACATTTAAAAGTAAAATATTGTATAGATGTTGGGCCACAGAGGGAGAGAGAGAGAGAGAGAGGTGGGGTGAGAGATAGAGAATATGCATTTAAAACAATCCCTGCCACAAGCATTTCACTCTTGTTCTCTCCCGTTTCACTCTTTGTGTCTTCGGGATCCAGATCTCGGATGTCTACTGAAATGGGACAAATTGTCTTTGACACGGAGACGACAGACACGGGCACACTTGGTCGGTGGGTATATGATAATTTTTTATGAATCCAATGTCTTTGTGTATTACATAAACGAAAATAGCTGAAAAGTTGAAATGGTATTTTAGGACAAAAAAGAAAATGACCATTTTTTGTGAAATTTGATATGAAAAACTTGAAAATCAGGGAGGAAAAATGAATCCAGGCAACAATTACATGTAAAATGTGTAAAAGAAAATCTAAAGCAGTAAACACGGGTACAGTAAGCCATACGTAATACACGTTAGTAGTAAGAAACCCAACAAGAGAAGGAAGTAAACATGCATGTAACTATAATGTATATATCGACAACTTTAGTTTTGAAAACAAGGAGGCTGATTAACTGGGCTAGAGGTTTTTTTGTATAACTTTAAAATGCACACACTCTTCTGGAAAATTTCACAAGAACTAATATCATCAAGTGATTTTTACATACGTATCACTAAAGACATAATGCATACTACTTGTGCTTGAATTTGGATGCACAATAGCAGTATCTTCGTCCGAGGGTTGCGTTGCCAGTGAACCATTTTGAACTAATTCTCTGGTAAAAAAAATAAGAAGGATTCCTTTGTTTTAAAAGAAGAAAGAAACCAGAACCCAGACATTGTCATAATTTTTTGTTTCTATTCCAATCTTCTTTTTCTACATCATGTGCACCTATTTAATAGTTGCCATAAATGCCCACTACTATCCTATCCTGCCGCCATTATTGCTACTCCTACAGGTACATACATAATGCCCGTTGTTGCACTACTCGTGCGTGTGTGTGTATATATATCTCCGACATAATTATAAATAATGTTGTTATTGTAGTTCAACTTGTAAATAAATTTCAGCGTACATGTGCCTCTTTGTAAATTATGCATATAAACAGAAAAAGAGTAATATTTTATGTGGTTTATGATATATTTATAGCAAAGTGTTCCCCGTTGTCTCTATTATTTTTTTTATTCTCCTTTGAAAAAAGTAAAGTACAAAAGGCAAACACAAAACATGATTGGTTTCTTGTATCTTGTTGTACAGTGCAAATAAACAATTTGAAAATGTTCAAACCACTTCTCTCCACAGACAAAAAAATTTAAAGAAGACTCTGAGACAGGCGATACGACTAAAGCAGCAACGAAAAAGATTACGTTGAGCTGTTGATCTGTTGCTAACTTCTACTACTTGGTAGCAGGCAGCAGGGAAGACAAGACAAATAAAAATGAATCTTTTCCTATCTCTCTCCCTCTTGTACGCTATTCCTCTTCTCTCATGTAATATTAAAATTGCATTTTTTTAGAGAATAGCGTACACAGACTACAGACAGAACTCGGTGTTGTTGCCACTGTAACACGTCTTCTACACAACTACTACAATGCTTTATAACACATTAATAGTCTGTCTCTGATAACATGACAATTCAGTTGATACACTGAATGAAGAACCTCAAGAACCGCTATCTAGTTGTTGTATTCATTTTTCTTTCATCTTCCAAAATAATAATAATACTATAAACAACAAAACTAAGAAAACACCAGTCACCGTCAAAATTATCGTAGTTGTGACGTAATATGATTATGATTGGGCACATACAAGTTATATAACCACACTATATCATCATCTTCATCGTACACATCGTACGTCGTACCATAACAAAAAAAAACAGGCAAAAGGCTATGATGAAGCGAACGGGATTTACATCGGTTGCATTGCTACTATACAGAACCGATGATGATGCAGCCTCTCTAGAGACTCTTTAAAAATTAAACAAAGTGGCTTTCCAATGTACACACAGCAGCGAAACCGGCGTGCATTTTATTTTTAATGTGAACATCCATAAAGTGTACACGCACTCTCTTCATTTCAAATTCTCTGTTACTGTTGCTGGTTGTTTAGCAAGATTGTGGCTAAGAAGGAAACATAATAATATGCAAATGTTAGTAAGGACGGATTTAAAATGCAGTGTGGCCAATCACCAACGGTATAATAAATTTAATTAACAAACAAACTGGTATTGTTATTATCAAAAAATAATATGTACTGCACTGCATCTAGTTGATGAAAAATCCCAAACTGAAGATTTTGTGATTTCACCGTTTAATCTTTTTTCTACTCTCAATTCTTTGTTATTATATTTTTTATTTGAAAAATTAAATTGATAAAACCAAGTAGAATTTTTTCAAGAATAGAAAAATACGCTTTGAAGTTTTCCACAAGGATGCGTTAGCTTTACGCCTTCCTTGCTGCGCAGCTGTCTAATTGTTAGTGCGCCTGGTAGTACTATCCTCCCAGAAAAACGCGTAGATAAACAATGCGTCTGTGTAAAGCACTGTAAAGGACAGCCAAGAATGAGGGGAGAAGTGATCCAAGATGAGACTTATCTATCATCATTGTATGATGGGATCCTTGATTCGGCAGTACATTTTTAGGATTCCACTTTTTTGAAAAAGCAGTGTAGGTAGTTTCTTTCGTTATTTATCTTTTAAACTAAATGCTGCAACAATAAAAAACACTCCTTCACTCCCACCCAACACATAGCATCACTGTTTATCTTTTAAACTAAATGCTGCAACAATAAAAAACACTCCTTCACTCCCACCCAACACATAGCATCACCGCCACAATTTCATCACCACCATCGCCCCAAAGAAGATAAAAAAAGAAAAGACAATTTGTAATTGTAGCAGCAGCGGTAAAACATTGCTTTTAGAGAAGAAAAGAGGAAAAACATACAAACAGTAAAACATTGTGTCAATGAAAGTAAAACTGTGTACGACGAGACTATTTGTTATTGCTTTTAGCAATCCTTCTTCTGTTCGAGTATAACAAGAGGATCGAGAGAGAAGTACCAACAACCAAAGATCACAAAAAAATTATACGATACTCCTGCTTCCACTATACGGTTACGGCTATATGTCCTCTACAAACAGGCCGCCTGCCTGTTATACAAAGTTGCTTAAAACATGCCTGATTCATTCGCCTGTAGAATATATATATAAAATGGATTGGTAGTGGCAGTGGTAGTCTTTCCCTATCTATCTCTCGCCCTTTTTTGCCCATTTCAAAAAAAAATCTAGACAGAAGAAAAGAGAGAGACAAGAGAAAAAAACAAATCCTTCCGATTTTTCCTGTGATCTTCACCGACAATCCATTTACTTTTAAGTCACATGAGAGAACAATATCCGCCGCGCGGATCATCCATTTAACGTTGCTCAAAGCACTTTTTTTAAAAAAAACATCATCTATCCAGTAGTAAATACACCCTCAGATTCACGTTAAAGTATAGCATTGTAATCACAGTAAAATTTATACGCACTAAAGTATGTATATTGCATCAAGGCAAGCATATGTTTCTTGCTACAAATACTCGCTAAAAAATTACATAAACAGAACGGCCTTTGCCACTTGTAATGCCTATAGTGCACTCCCGAAAGCTCATTTACATTCTCCTCTTGCAATCGGCTTTTTCTTGAAAAAAATCTTTTCTCTCGAGTTTTTGTTATGACTCCCTTCCCCTTTGTCCCTGACTGACTGAGCGTGTGTAGGTGATTAAATGTATTCTCTTCTTTGGTCGGTCACACTGAAAGAGGACTAAATTCAGAAACAATTCCAGTCAAAATACACTTGAAAGACTGTTTTTTCTTTCATTGGAAATGCTATGAGGGATGCTGTGGGATGTACATGAACAATGCGGTATTTCTTTTTAGTGCAAAGACTAAGCAGCTTCGAATTTATTAAAACTTTGTTGTGCTACTTAAACGAGTCAGAAAGAATGGCCTCTCATTACCAATATCGTGTAAAAATGCTAATGTTTTATGTGCTTGTCTACAGAATTAACCTCAAGAATTCGGATAATGTGCTGAACAAGAGGAATAAATGGGTTTTGTCAAATAATGTCAATTACAGAACGCGACAAGATAACTAGTAAGTGTTTGTAATAAACAGCAAAACAACAATTGTATTCCCTCACAAAACAAATTACGCTCGAAACATTTTCTTGTTTTTATCTTCTGTGACAGTAATTACTATAATGAACTATTGCATATATTCACTTAAAGATTTAACGCTTCACATTTGTCTCCTTTTTACATTTTGTTACGCTACCAATACACAAATAGGCAAGTATTCGACGATCATTTGATTAGATTTCGTATACGTAGATACTGTAAATGCGAACATTATTAAATTGCCGTCGCTTACAAGGGAAGAAAAACAAAGTGGCAAGGAGACAAGTGTGAAAACCATGTCAACGTCATCCTCATCTTTCTCTACTACTGCCACTAAAACAAGCATAATAAGAATAGGATTTCGTCACACACCTACGTACATCAACACTACAACAAATAAATTGTGAGACACAAGCACAAACGTGCTGCAAACAGCTTTCTATTTTTTAAAAACTCAAATGCTGTACCGTGCTGTGTAATTATTGTTTGCTTTTTTATGCTGACTAATGACGATGATTTTCATCAGACACGACATGAGTGAGTAGTATTGTCATCACATCACGACAAACGACGACAAAATGAACTAGCGAAACAAAACGATTACATAGCCAGTGAGGACATAAAGTCTACTAAAATTTATTTGCCAACAAACAAACAGTCCCCGAGTAGTCCCGCTAACAGAAAGTCTTGACGTAAGTCAAGTCAAACGAAATACTGCTGCTGCTAGTACAACTAGTAGGAGTAGTACTATACGCCTTGAAACAAAGTTAACAAACTGTATTCTTTTCTTAAAACGAAAAATGGTAGTTTTCAAAAGAAAAGAAAAACATTCCACCAGCTAGCTCTTGAGTTTGACTTTCAAAGATGAGATGATGATGATGCTGTTTGAGTCAATTGTGAGGAACAACACTCCGCCGCTTTTTTTGTTTCATCACCAGCACGATACAACTTTGGTATGGCAGAGAAACTGCACCAGCAATCCTCGTACTCAGTAATAAATGTGATTCATTATCTTTGGAAACGGTTTTGTGTTTTGAATAATGCTTTTTAGGGCAACGAAAAGGCTTTTATGCAGCACACCACAATTGAAGGAAGCAGAGATAAAAGGAAACCTAGACTAATGAATGAATTGTGAAGTCACAAAAAGACAAGAATGGAAGCTACGGCAGCAGCCAGTTGGCATATTGCGATCACGCACATCTAATTGTGTTATATATGCAATTCGTTGGTCCATACATATATTCAAACAAGGGCGACGCACGACGAGGGAGAAGTAAGAAAATGTGAAGATAGAAATTAAAGTTTAACACAAGAGCTGTACTTCTCCGAAATGGTAGTAAGACAACGCTCGATTTGGCAACCAATTTATTAAGAAGGAACCCGAGGTTGAAATTGAAATAAGGAGAATGGAACGAGTGTTACAGTATGGTTACCCGTACGGAGCGAAAACAACCATAATATTGGTAATACTACCAAATTTCCGGAAATTGTAAATTTTATTATCAATTTTACGTTCTGTAAATTGTTCGTCATGACGTTACAACTGTGTAGTGTTGTCGCTCCTGCTCTAAAGCAATCCTGGCGAATAATTTTATACACTTCTTTAGACATGCATTGTTAACGTTTTTCAGGAAATGAAACAAATTGTAGTATTTACGAATAAGGCACTCCATGATAGAGCCTCCAACCAGAAACGTTTTCTTCACAAGGTCGGAATTTTCTGATTGATTTATCAATGTAAATACTGTGTTTGTCTACTGTTCAAAGTTGGAAAACTCATTCTCATCTAAATCACTCATTCCATTCAATCGACGTTTCTATAAAAAATCTATTGTCATCATCATGCCAACAGATTTGAAAAATAATTATCCGCCTTCTACAGAAGCATAATAAATAAAAATCCTGTAATTCATAAAAAGCTCAGACCAGTCAATTTCAACTGTCTATAAATTTGTTTTGTCGCACTAATTATTATTTAATTATCCTTCATTTTGGATTTTTTATGTAGATAATAATATATAGCTGTGAAAATTTCATTTGTACATCATCCAGATTTTTAGAAATCCATCCATTAATAGAAATAGTGTCTCCAATTGAATATTCTTAATTAATATTATTTTGAATATTATTTTTTTAATTAATTGCTTGAAAGTGATATCGTAATTACAGGTTACATATCTGATCTATCTACAAAAATAAAAAAGTACGACATACTGCTAATTTCCAACACCTAAGTCTAAGATAACATTCATAGAATTTTAAATACGCAGACGGTGTACTGTTATGATATTACTTTTTGTACAATCTTCCGCTTATTGGAAAATAAAATGTGGATATATACGGTTAAGCTGTATTGTAATTTGTTTAATTTTTTTCTTAATGTTTGTATTGCGAGGCGCAAGGACGGTTTCCCTGGCGAAAATAGCTGTCGGTTCTTGTGCTTCTAGTTGACAAAACCATACTCAGCTGTTTAGTTGTATCTTGTATCAGTTATATTGTCAAACAAATTGAAAGTAGGGATTTCTATTAAAATGAAGGTACAGAGAGAAAGAGAGGATTAAATTTTTTCTCGATGGTATTTATACAGTTGACAACGATGGACGGACAAACGAAGAAACGAAACAGAGAGAAGAGATTTAGTTGGTCGGGCATACCATATCAACATCATCCTTTTGTACAGTAATAGAAAATGGAAATTGGACTGTTGTGTAAAATCTGTGAAGCTCGTACAGAAGCGTAGAGCCAGTAAATACTGTCTCCGTGGTTATGTGTATGCGCTACTGTACACATCTCTGAGTAATTTATAAGCCTCTCTGCTGCTTACTTGATCTAAACAGATATCTTTTCATTCAGTTGCCATTATTGTTATTTTTACTGTCCCTCCTGATGATGATAATAATGATGCTGTGATGTGGTACATGCAAAATAATGAATTCGTGATGAAACCACATTTCGTTCGACACAAGTGGAATAAGGAGGCAAGGAAGTTGCTATAAAAACTAGGTACTATCTTAATATTATGTACAATACCCAGCAGTAGATGGGACAAAATTGACATTTAAATAAAAAAGGATCAACTCGGCCGTTAGATTGAATCTCTCGGCGCGATCACGGTAATAATGATATGAAATGAATGACTGTCGACAGACAAGACGGATTGAGAAGGAAATGACGACAAACGACAACATCAGCAGAAAGTTTGCTTTTAAACAGTGATTGAAGAAGAATTGAAAAGGCAAAGAAGACGGAGAAGAAAAAAATATGTGTCGAGTAAAGTTTCCCGCTTCTCGCTTAATTTTGTTTTGTGTCGTGTTGATTTGCAAAAAGATTTATTTTTCATCAACTCTTTCAATTCAACTTGGAAGGAGACAGAGATGGGGAGAGAGAAATAGAAAAAAAATGGAAATAAAAAAATGGAAAGCATAAAGTAACGTTCTATGTAATGTATACTTATACTGACACACGTATACTGTCTCATTGATACACCACAGTACTGCACGTAAAACAAATGTTACACTTACAATGCTATAGACAATACACTTTGTCTTTTTCTATTACCGTTGTAAATTTTAAGTGGGTACGTAGTACGTACGTACTAGTATGTTTCTTTAGAGTTGGTGTAATTGTGAAGTAAATGATGCCATGAATTTGAAAACTGTGGATGTGGTAATGGTACAATACTGTGAATGGTGTAAACACTAAACACCAATGAAAATGATAAGTATGCTTGTATTGGCATGAAAATAAGAAGAGTTCCTTAACAACCACACAAGGCAGAGATAGAAGAATGATGTTGATGACAGGCAGACAGAGAGGCACAGGGAGAGAGACAAAAAAAAGAGTAGGAAGGTTTAAGGAAAAGGATGGAATGAAGAAAATAAACGACGTTTTGTTTCTGGCTTTAAAGTAACAATAAATAAAGTTAATGCGACGACAATACCCGTTCAAACGGAAAAGTAAATTTATTCCTCTCTCTCTCTCTCTCTCGTTCTCCTTAACTGCTTAACACAGAGTGCTTCCACGTCTTAACTGTTAAGTCAAACAACATTGTTTTTTCTCCACATTCTCCTTTAACTTGAGAGGAGTTGAAGCACATCCCATACATTATTCTCACTGGTGATGCCATTCTTCACCCAACTATATAATCTGAAAAAAGCAGATACTTTTCTTTTTATTTCCTGCTACCACCATCATCCTCCTCCTCCTTCTCGTGTGTCTTCACTGGTATTCTCTAATGACTTCGTTACGAGCCCTTAAGGTAGCATTTGTTATTAATTTCAATGTCAAACTTGTTTTTCATCGATGCAGCACATACTATAACTGACACATCATGAATACCTACACATTGACACCACAGCGTGATTGTACTTTTTTGCTGTAAGAATTTTTATTCTTCTGTACTAGCTGTCTTATTGTCTTTATGCGTCTGTGTGTGAAAGCCAATAATAATCCTGATGCTGCTACTTGCTACTCTTCTGGGTCTGCTTTGTGTACTCATGCCAAGAAAGAAAGAGAGAGAGGATAAAGTAAATAGGGAAGCGATGACAAACATCACCACTATTATTATTATTATTATTTTAATGCATGCCTTCTCACACTTCACCAATCACCCAACAACTTTTGCTCTGCGCAGCAATAACAACAGAAACTGAGAAATAAAAAAGCTAAATCTTATGTTCCCTGTCCTCTTATTATTTCGGGAAACATAATGCCTTCATAGGCACAATGCAGGGTTTAAATATCGTGCATTATATTATTATTATTCTCATCATTATATTTTATTATTGAATCCTCCTCTCATCGTCAAAGACATGCATCACCAGTTGAATCCGAATCTCGCGCACTATTTCTTTCTTTCTTTTCCTGTCTCTTCTTTCAGCTCGCCCACAGCTAAAATAACAACGTAAGCGTAAGTTTGAAGTCTTGAAGACAAATGAAAACATATATTGAACCTAGTGTGAGCGAGAGCAAAGCTTAGTCTTACAATACTTATTATTATTTTATGCTCTTTAATACATTTATTACAACGAAATATCATCTCTCTATACGATTTTTTTTGTTTTAAAAGAATAATGATGCGATTGTATCTGTCACCAAGCCAGTAGTAGCAATAACAATGAAAGGCAACGTGGCATCATCATCGCTAACACACTACCTAGTAGTATACGTGTTGGTGTGTGTGTGTGCAAGAGAGAGAGAGAGAGAGAGAGACATTCTTTGAAATGAAGACTTTAAGAATAGAAAAGTTATTGGTTTAGGGGACATGGCAACGCCTTGTCACGTGTGGAGTGACTTTTTCTTTATTCCTTACAGCACATAAAAAAACAGCGCTGGTGGCTTCTAGTGTGGTGTTGACTGCTGTGCGATGGCACGCTGCAAACAAATAAGCCGTTGCCGTTATTGAAATAGCATATCATTACGTTACGGCAGTGTCACTTTGACAACTTATTGTCCTCCTTGCTGACAACAGAATCGCCTCTCCTCTCTCCTGGGAAACCATGAATTGTGTGAGTTCTATCTAGTACACAGCATATTTGTCTGACTACTGTAAGTGTGCACCTCTCTTCTACTCATTTCCCCCGACTTGTCTATGTTTGTCACCGATAAACGTGTGTGTTATATTATGTTATATGCATCTGTAAAAACGTACTATTAGCTTGGTCCCGCGGCAAAAAATAGTATAGTCTTTAGCAATGGAGATAATACTGATTGGCATGGGCTGACAGGGAGGCCAGAGTTCACGGCCATGTGGTGAAAAAGGAGACTATCATAAAACTCGTTGATATCGTCTGGATTTATGCAGATTACCACATTAACATAAGTATCTCTCGGTTATTAGGCTTTCTTGTGTGGTGTGTCTGCGACGAAGGAGTGGGAAAATCACAATGAAAATTCTACTATCACAGCGTCGTCGTTCTTTTCTTCTTCTTCTTCTAATAATAATAATAATAATAAACAACTTGATATTAGTTTTTACTACATTTAATGGATAACTCGTACATACACGTAGGTACTACGACTACAATTCTTCTGTCCTTTCTTCTGTCTTCTAATTATTATTATTATTATTATTTATCTTTTGTTGTTTCTCTTGAAATCTCCTAAGGTTGTTTATAATATAATCCTGGGTCTATCTCCGATGAGAAACAAAAACTTTTATTATCAGTCAGTGCACTGTACACACACATGCATAAGCACAATTAAAGTGAAACATTGTTTTGTCTATCATCATAAGTTGGAGTAGCAGTCACACAACGAATACAATACAAAACAACAACGCGTCTTCATGGAAAGAATAAAAAGAGAAAAATATATACACATGTTTTGTGTTCTCCTTAAACAACAATAATAATCTTTTAGTTGTTTTCTTGCTGCAGTGCTACACACTTACGCTTTTAGTTTAGTATTTAGTGTATTAAAGAGCAAAAAAGATAAAACTGGGCGAGTGAAGAAAAACATAAGACAAAAAGGCACATGTGTTCATGTTCTTGTCGTTTTGTTGATTCTTCGTCCCTTTTTTTCCTTGTCTCGATTCATTGGACCTAGTCGTAAACATTTTTCAAGTTACAGCATGCCGTGTGTACCAGCCGCATACTGTACCAATTTTCCATTCTTCTCCTACGACTTCAACATCTCAACAATTTTCTACGATATGGTAGTAAAGAGACAGAAAATAGTATGAAAAATCAATTTCGAATAGTAAATATCATCATCTGAAGACCTGATTGTGGTAATGATCATCGTGATACTGTTCCCCTGTTCTTTATTACGATTTTGTAGGAGAAACGTTCAAAGATGTAAGCACAAGTAATTCCAGAAAGTGTATTATTATCTTCATCATCATCATCAACATGACTTGCTATTCATTATAATATCCTCCTTTATCAGTATAACAGTATTTATTATTCCCAATTTTTCTTCATCTCCCTCTACTCTTTAAACAACAGAATTTTTTTACGTTGTTAAGCCGTCACAGAAGCATGGTAGATTGGAAGGATGATGCAGTATAGAGGGAACAGGAAGGAGAAGAACAATACGGGGCATTGTAGTATCTCAACGCCTTAACCTATGCACACTGCAACACGGCCATCCATATAATATATGAAGCCTTATTTATTTACTTACACAGAAAACTTTATTGTTAGCAGTAGCAGCATCAACGTCGGAGTATGGGATAACAGATAGATGGAAGAGAGAATCCTCGTGAAGAGGAATAAAGAATAAAGAACAATACTAATAACAAGACGAATAATAACAGGGAGGAATAGCAGAAAAGAGAATGAAAAAGTTTAATATCACTGCACCTACATACTATTTTGTTAGTATTGCCGTAAGGAAGATAAAACATGAAAATAATAAAAATTAAAAGGAAGAATTAATAAAAAGAATTATTTTTATTCCATTTCCTTTCTGCTGCTCCTTGTATGTGTCTAATCAGTGATCTGATCTGTTATGTGTGTTGTTGGGCACAACAGAGCTTCCTTCATACACACACGTGTAAATAAATATATACATATGATTGTAATAGCTGGAAAGGTGATGAGTTAATAATATTATTTCATATTTTATTCGTTTGCTTACTATTTTCTTTCTTGCAAATAAGTAGCACAGTAAAATTACGAACCTATTGTGAACATGTACCTATGCGATGACGATATTTTCTATGGAGCATTATTGGATAGTGTTCACAACGCACGTAATACAAATACAAATGTGAAAGTACAATGTAATCACACCAACAAAAGATGTAGCACGAACAGAAACGTATCAAATGTTTCATAGCAACAAACATCATTTTTGTAATCTTGATCTAGAGATTCGGGGTTCAGTAATTCCAGAGGGAGAAACATTAACAAGGAAGAAATGTTTAGTATTGATAGAATCTCGATCAGACTGTGAGACCGGACAGAGACGACAAAAAAGGTCTCTTTTTGTTAAATAGAATGTGTCCAGTGGCAGAAAATCGTATGAATGATGATATTATGATGACGAATGTTGTGAAGATGAATAAAAAAGAACTCGACATGTTTGGCCTACATCAACTCACAAAGCACTTTCAGAAGCACTAGAATGGAAAAAATCAGGGAAAAAAGATCGGCGTAATAAAAAAAAATTTGCAATTCAGTATTTTTTTGGGACAAATAAATCGTATCATTGAGCACGTTTATGTGCGTTCGTACTAAACAAGAAGAGCGGTAGAATACGCTAGCTGACATGGTGAGTGTCCGTTTGATTTTTTTATATGGAATTTAATATCCAACCAAGGCTTTAATATCAAATCAAGGCTTACAAAATTAGGCCCAATGTGTGTAAAAAATATGGTTCTCCATAAGTTAAAATATACAATGAATTTTACGTGGGTAGATTGTCGGAATTATTCACTCGCTTATTGTAAAGCAGATACAGAACTTCTGTAACATAACAGAAGTCATGTCATTTACATGACTTCAATATGTAAAGTGTAACCAAAAGTCCAGTATATTCGAATATACTTAAACTCGAACACGAGTGGGCAGACAACAGATAGGAAAAAAACCCAAAAAATGTAAATTTTGTAACTTTCTAACTAACCTACTGCCTGATACCAGTATAAAATTTATTGTTAAAGCTACAACCAAGAAAATGCTTACGGGATGACCTAACAGGACAAAAAAATAGAAAAAGCATAAACGACTCTTGTTTCACTAAAACAAATACAGATATAGGTACAAAACGTTGACGTTGGCTACAAGCACAAAGAATGTAAGTGCTACAACAGTAAGTCTCTAACATAATGAAAGCAGCAAACAGCGCAGCCGTATGTGTAACTTAGCGATACCCATTGTTATTGACTCGCTTTAATAAACAACGGAATTATTTTTTTCTCCCAAAATTCCAATGACTCATATATGCACCAAAAATCTCTTCAAAGTTGACTTTGTTCTAGACGTCTAACTCTACTTCACAGGACAAATTATGGGTACCAAAAACGAAAAAGCGTGTGCAGTCGATCGAATCTCAAATAATTTAGTAATAATAATTACACGTAAAAGAAAACACAAAAACGATGAATCGACCACAAGTACCAATTACGTTTTGAACAAGTTAAAACACAATATTAATAAAAATGATTCTCTGCTGACTCTATTCCAGTATGTAGTTGTAGTATGTGCTATATGTGTATTCAAATGGTTGGATTGGAATTGGAAGAGAGAGAGAGAGAGAGAGAGAGAGTGAGAGAGAGGGACAATGATGATCAAGTGGAGGCAACAACGGTTTTTACTGAAGAGTCTACTGCCGTGCCATGATTTATATACCAAGAAACAAGTGGATTTTTTTTAAATGAAATATAATGGTGATAATATTGGTCTTTACAGAGACTGTGGTTATTATAGAGAGAGAGAGTTTTGGTATAAAGTTGGTGCCAAACAAAAGTTGCAGTAGAAAGTAATAATTATTGTGGAAATGCATGTTTTTAAGTATATTTTTTGATCTTGATCAGCCCAGCATCTTGATTGCATCTCATCACCAAAATTTTCCACGAGTGCGCAATGACGATGATAAATAATAATAATGAGGATTATTGATAAACATCTTGACGGGCAGAGAGAAAAACAAAAAAAAACTTTGTATAAAACTATCATAGAGAATAGAACAACAAAATAAAAAAATAATCATTATTTTTATTTGTCTTCAATATATTCCTAATTGTGAACGATGCATCATGCTCTTAACAGCAGCTAGTTCTCCTCCACCTCTTTTTGTTTTCTATACTTGAATAACAATTTTTTTCTACCGCTTATTATTGTTCCTATCGTCATTTCGATAGCGAAGTGCTGCAGTTGTAGTGGTGGTGGTAGTCATTGTGAGCATACATGCATTTTTAACAAGCAGAAGGAAACAAGTGAAATTTAAGAGGCGGAAAGAATAGGTAAAGGGAGAATGCTATAAAAAACTGGCAGTGCTGATTATCAGATACTGCTACTAGTATTACCCCATCCTACCATGTGCACTCTGCCAAGCCTTTTCAAGTTTTGGATAATGCATCAAAGATGAAGAACGAGGAAAAGAAGAAGAGAGGCACCCACTTTTTGATTTTCATCATTATTATTATGCCATATTTCACCACAAAAGACCAGCAAAACAAACAACTTTTTCCTCAGTTGTTATCTCCACTTCCCATATTTGTTTGAGCGAGGGAGAACAAAAAAATAAAATCTTCAAACCCGAACACAACACAACAGAAAAAAAGATTGTCATCTCTGCGAGGATAGAGAAAAGCAAAGAGGTAGCTGAAAAAGAGCAAAAAACAGTGTACATTGTTGTTTGTTTGTTTGAACAGAATTGAAATAATAATGTTGTTAGTTGTAAATGATGACGAATGACGACGCAGAGGACAGTTAATGATGGTGGTTTGTATTCACTAGTTTAAAATGATAGACATTGTCAGGCTTGTTTCAAGTCACAGTAGTTGACTATAATATATATTTTCTCCTGCTTTCTTGTGCAAACCCCAAAAGACTGTTCTGGAAGAGTAGAAACGGTTTTACATAAAATCAAATCTTATCTCTCTTTTTCCTCGCTATCACATCAGGATTGTCCTCCGTGATACGTTTTTGTTTCTTTAATTGCATGCCCGAAACACAGAAGCCGCGTTAAATCCAGAGAAACACGAATTGTTGTTTGAAAATAGCTGGCATGTATGTATGTATATTGTAGTAATTATCGTATGCTACCTACCAAAACCTCTTTCAAAGCTTGAGTGGTATAGCAGGGACTCCTTCACAGGCACGCGGACTCTGGAGCACAGAGTTAGAATATGTGGATACATGACAAAAATTGTACGATGATCAATGCAGTATCAATATCGTAATGACACAAAACCGAAGAAAAGAATGTACGATTTTTTTCTTCAAGTTATTATTTTTGCTTCTACTTTCATTCCTGTATGCCTACAAGGTATAAAACATGACCATCTAGGATCGTCACAGTCTCTTTGTATTTCATGTAAATTACTTGATAATCATCTACAATTCCTTGACAATCAACTCAATTAGCATGATTGGTTGCGGTATCCTTGGGACAATCCATTGCATCTCACTATCGCTTACTCTCTCTCTCTCTCTCTATGTGTGTGTGTGTTTTCGGTATTTTCCCTTGCTTGGCCAACCAAAGTGTCAGCGCACATTATGCGCTACATTTCTAGTAATAATGCTCAAAAGTTTGTTTCTCAGAACGAAATGCACACGTCACAGACTCCAGACAGACACAGACGACGAGGTCAGCGTAGCACCGCCAAAAAACGTTTCCAACTACAAGCAAAGTGACTACTTTTTAGCGTCCTAATCATGACTGCCAATTAAGAGCTATTTGATTAAATAATGGGAGAAAAGAAGAATATCTGCCAGATGGAACAAAGTTGAAGGATAAACATAACATGTACATATTTACTTGCAAATGGCTTTGTTAACGAAACCGTAGCATTGATAAAAGCCTGGTAAATCTTACAACAGCGGATTCTTATCAACCAGGAAAAAAGCGTTTCAATGGCGATAAACAAGTAAAAACGGAGAGAGAAGCGACAGAGAAACATAATTCATGTTTGAGAGTGATAACTCAGTCAAGCAAAATGGCATAGGTAGCCACATTCTGTCTCTTCTTCCTCTCCGACAGCCCGCACACCAAACACGCGTGTTCGCTCTCTAGTAGAGGTTTTCCGTTTATATTTATTTCGGTCCACATGTAAGTATATGATTGTGCGATTATGCTAGTTTGCATGCGGCTATATTTTAAGCAACATAGAATATATATAGCGACATATTATTATTATATTATTATTAGTTATCTGCTTGTTACTCTCTTACCTGTTTTTGTGATTCTATGTGGAATGGAGTATTCTCCACCGACAAGGTTGCTGGTTGTAGGCGCTAGCTGGTGGATAAAATACACGAGGGTAAATTGTTCAAAATGGCAAGACGAGTCACCACACTGTAATTTTTTTTCTCAAAATTTATTTCTGGCAACAATAAGTTTAGCCAGGATCAAATGTATTTTATGTCACACCAGTTGCTCAAATTCTGGCATTATCGTACTTTCCATTATTCAGGCAATTCTCCCCTTAAAATGTCATTTACATAACAATTGTAACTTGTCTCAGGCGCAAAGGAAAAGACGAAAAGACAACAAAAACTCTCACTGGAGAATTTCTCAGATGACAACCAGTTTTTATCTGATAAGATCATGTACAAAGCCCCTATCTGATTCACAATAAACCCAGCTGCTATTGCATTGCTCCCTGTCTTACAATTACTCTCGGGCTCGTTTCTTCTTGGCTTGCTTGCTTCACAAAGACGGACAAAGGAGAGAGACGCTGTACATTTTTTACGGGGAAGGGAAGGGGCGTACTGATTCACGTCTTTTATAGTTTGATATAAATATATTGTAGATGTGTTCGTATACGTAAGATGCCTATCCACACGTCGTAAGTACGTCTGTTTGTTACACAATAGCGTAGAAAATGTATTACACGTTTGGAATAATTGAAATATTCACACGAATTTATTCTCAAAAATTTATTACGATATATCCATATGTGAGTATTTCGTTTCTATCAATAATTTTCTGTTGCACAACACCCAAAAAACCAGAGACGACGGGAATAGGGTATTTAAGAAAATACACAATGCAATGATGACAGCCCAAAGGGAACAACCATATCAACAAAAAATTTACCATTAAAGCCTCACATTTACCATAAAGATTTTCTCTCTACTCGCAACAAGAAAAGTGTTTACTTGCTAACTGTTTCCGGTTTCACTGTTCAATTGTTGATCTTGTCCAAATTTCACCCTGATCAGTGTTAGATGTTTATCAACACAACATTCCATTCACAGGATCTGCTTCACTTTCTTTATACCAGTAACAACCTTATCCTATACAGCAATTACCGCTTGTACCGTTACGTAGTTCAATGACAAGTTCTATGAGTCCTAAATGTTCACTACGCAGTATTGCCAACAGGAGAAAACAGGTAATAAGATACTTACACCGTCTGATTAGTGTTATCGCCTTAATTTTCCTAAAACACACATTTAAAGTATCCCAAAAACGCCTCGAGAGCACAAGAGTATTTTAAAGTAAAAATTAATGCACACGTTAAACCGAGCCTGATTGTCCTAGCACACACCCAAGTACAACTAAGGGATTCTTCAGAGAAGCGCAGCGTCCCGTGTTTATTTCGGGGCAATAAGAGAACACAATGTACCATTTGTGCACTTGCACACAAAACAGTCGCGCCGTAAAAGCAGTTTGTTGTAGTCGCAGTAGTCCTGGCAGAAGAACAGTGATCGAATTCTGTATTCTGCGGCTGTAGTTTTGAAATTCACACACGAGGAAAGTATTATATCGCTGCTGGCTGGCTTGCCTGCTCTGCTTATTCTGATCTCTTCTTCACGGTCTCGTATAGCACGACTGACAGTCAAGTCAGTTGAGGAAAGAATGGGACGGAGAGAGAAGAAAAGGAAAAAAGGAGCAAAGTGAACAGAGTTTTAGTGAGAGAGAGAGAGAGAGTTGAGATTGTGTTGCTCGGTAGCAGTGGCAACAGCACACACAGAGGGTCGCCGTTTTGTGCTTTACACAATTCTTTAGTAAAACTAATACTGCTTCTACTACCACTACTATTTCTACCATTTACTTCCCTGCTTGTTGTGTCTTCAGTATCCCATCGGATCTCCCTTTCCTAATACAGAAACACACACACAAACGCACACACAAAACACTATCATAAACACAAACCACCACCAACACACCACCGTCGTCTTTTTTATCGTTGTGTCGTGGTTCTCTTACTTCTTTTTACGGCTCTCCTGTTGTTGTATTGGGTTATTCTATAGGGAGGCCGGCTTTTCTTTTATTATCTTGATCAAAGTACTGCAGCAGCACTGCGTTGTAGTAAGTACTGCTAGTATTGATATTACTACGACTACTGTCACTCTCACACATGATTATTATCATCATTATTACGACAATCATTATGACAATCATCAAACGAGTATATCATGCTACGGAGTTTTTCTCTGTACGACGCTGTCCTGTGTAATTGTGTTCTGTCCAAAAATTAGAAATACCTACGTATAAAATGAGCATTGAACACAACCGAGAGGGACTGCGAGAGCGATAGGAAACAATGAGCTAGTGCAAAGTGAACAGTACTTTGGGGTGAATACCAGGCGCTCAGTATGACACAGCCCCTAGCAGTACCCAATCACACAACCACCATAATTATCAGTAAAAATGGTATGCGTCCTTGAAATAAAAGTGAAATAGAAGGTGTACAAAAATTGGTGTATTTATTTCAAACAGGTAAAATCGGAATAAATCGTGGGGAGAAATTAGTACAACGGGTGTGTAAACTGTAAATAGAAATAAAGGTGTGTGCTTTTCCTTTCATCGAACACACACACACACCGACTGAAAACTTTTGCCATGAAGGAGACGAGAGTGCTCACACGAAAAAAAACGTTGCTGTTCACAAGAGGAATGTTACGATTATGAAGACTTGGTTTGCATGCATGGCATACATAATGTTATGATATTTTGCTTTTTGCTTACGTTTTCATTTTTCCTCTGTGTGCTTTTGATACGAGACGGAAGATGAAGAAGAACTTGGCCAACTTCCAGGCCGATTTACTTAATATTACAGAAATTATGAAGATATGTAGGCACATACAGACATATTTTTAGATGCATCATGAGTATCATCAATGGATCGGGGTTCAAGTCAAGAGTTTTTTTTAAAAAAAAAACATCAAGAACCAAGGAACCAACAATGATTTCACATCTACTATAATTACAATACTATGTGCTTGCCAAATCCACCAGGTGCTACAGCGACAATTGCAATGCCATTAATCCAACGCCTTACCACTAGCTAAGTATTTAAGAAGAAAGAATTAAGTACATACTTGCACTTGTTACGAATTGATTATCTATTGGCACGAAAGCTATAACTGACTTTTCGAGTCAACTGTGATGATGATAATAAAGTCATTATTAGCTGTTCACTTTCATGAACTGATGGACTACGAGTGGTAAACATTTTGTGCCTTCACTGCTTAATCTTTATTACACCTTATTCTATTCTCTTCGCCACCGCCGCCACCACCACCACCACCATACCACATTGCCATCAGCGTCATGATCAATGCACAAAATCAATGCTCTGAGTTCAACCAAACGTCGCGTCATCGCCAGAACTGCACTCATCTTTCGCCAGTTTTCCCTTTTCAAATGCACAATATGCATTACATGCAGCGCCTAGCGCACTGCACACACTCTCACACACGCACTTACTTTAATCCTAAAGATAGCGCTATGGATCTGATGCAAACTTGCAAAGAAGATAACTTTTTTATATTGAATTGACGGAGCAACTCGAATAAGACGCGGAGCATCAACAGAAAAAGGTGAAAAAAATCACAGTAAGATAACCAAGAAGTAAGAAGTGAACGGCGTACAAGGAAAGTGACGCAAGATACAAACAGAGAGGAGCCTCTTACTCTGTGTACAAGTCAACCAAGAGGAAGAGATGATGATGACGTTGATGATATGTGGCGTTGCATGGCATTGGCATCATTCGTTCATCGGTGCATATAGCAAGTCCGTACGGGGTATATTTATATTTCGTCCATAATATTTTGATGCACACAACACACCGTTTTCTTAAGATGTAAAATGTATATATATATCATCGTCTGGTGATGACAACGTATAGCGGTTCTGCATTAAAACAATGTTGGAGAGAACTTGGTATCACGTTTGAAAAGCGAGGAAGCCTTGAATCAAATGCAAAAAATGACGAGACTATCCATCTATCCACCCAATTTATGTTTTTGCGCTCATCTAAAAAAGTTGCTCGTATTCACTTCAAACTTTACTACTTTGCTCACCTAACCCTTTCCTCAACGACAGAGATACTTGGTTGATGGCCCTAACCAGCCACCAAGGCAACAACACAACACACGTCTTACTTAAGACGTTCCCGTGGAAACGTGGGATAAACCAGCGGGATAAAAGACGTACCAGCATGCTTACCTAAACTATCATGATTCATGTGAACAGCCTATTTATCCAACATTTTCTGGGAATGCGTCGTTCCTGTAGTAGGACCATGGAAACAATGGAATTAGAGTGAATCTGTGAGAGCCGAAAGAAGGGGCAGAGAGAAAAGAGAATTTAAGTTATTCGGGTGTTAGCAATGAAAAATGTGGGCATAATTGAAAAAACAGAAATGAAAACCAGTTTTGAGTACGATTGTTTCTCTAAATAACAACGGCACTGAAACAAGCACAAAAATAGTAAAATAACAATAACATTGTTGTCGTCAACAAGTACAACACTGACGGCAAGCACAGCTTGCCACTGCTGCTGTAATGCATTGGGAAAACCATGAAAACTTCTGTTTGTGTCTGCACTAAATAGTAATGCAAATGCAATGCATTAATATTAAGGTATTATTATTATTGTCTGTTATTTTTAGCGCTTACTGTTCGCCTTGCATGTTGTTTTCCCGTGTACACCTCCGTCTCTCTGTAAGTAAACCAGACTAGAGATGAGATTGTCCGTACTTGTGTCTTATGTTTACTTTCATACAACCATGTGCAAGTTTGCACGGAATGGATTTCTACTTTAAAACTTTGAATAATATATTATTTTTTGTTGTTTCTTCTGCTACTTCTGTTGCTACTATTTCCTCATCCATCATCATCATGTGTTTTTCTAAGGTCCCTTTAGTGCCTCATGTGCAGTTTTTTGTAGTGCAGCAGCCCAAGGAGTAATGATGATGCGATGAGAAGGAAAAAGGAGCTCCCTAACTCCTCTCCCTCTTTCTCTCCTTCCTTCCATCCATTCACAAACAACAATGTAACGAAGGAACCAATCTGAAAAAAGACTGGAATTGTGCAACAGTTATTATAACAAAGAAGAGCGTACACACAGAGAGAGAGAGAGAGATGGATCCTGGGATGATGCTACATGTTGGTGATGATGATGACGCTGATATGGTACTTATTTTTTTCCTTTGCTCTAAATATAGGTATTTTATTGTAACAAAACATACCTAATTCATGATGCGTGGTGATGCTATGCTATGGGTCTCGGGTAACTTGTCTCAACGTATTTTGATGCATGTCTGCGTACGTCTTGTGTAGGATTACAGAAGGTAATAATAATGATTTAATAAAATTTGTCCGTCTGTCTATATATCCATGCATCAACGCTGGGCCATATGCGTTGATTAAATTCACTCCAATTTGATCATTTCTTATGCCTATGGGATATCATCAGCGAAATCGGTCAAGCCTCAGAGGGGGGATACGGACTGGGAAAGTATTTTTGAATTCGATGTATCCATCGAGTTGAAGAAGAATACAGCTTCGTCGGTATCACCGTATTTACAGCGATTATATTTTTTTATTTACCCGGTACATCCACACTGTATATTTTGTTTGTCGTTACGTAAGTTTTAACATTACATTGAGAAGGGACACAAACACACGAGAATAATTAGGAGCAGAAAACCGACAAGCTCCTTGTACGTCTCCTTCTTTTTTGGGAGGACGGGAACAATATTTGACTACTTTTCTGTCTTTCCTTTTTTGAGTAATACAATTCACAACAATGGTCTTCATTGTTTACCATCACGATATGCGCACTCGTCGTTACACATATTATTATTTTCTACCGAAGGTAGTACAAGTTGTAGTGATCCCTTCAAGTCTCTCTCTCTCCCTCTTACTTCAATCCAGATCCCGACTGATTGTGAGCAGTATTCGGTAATGTGTTTTCACGTTGTCTCTTCCCCTTCCCTAGGCTCACCCTACATTTTCCAGTACGTAATACTGTATTCGCCTGGAAGGAACGATTGCGATGATGATGATACTTCCATCATCCCTGCCTTTTGGGTGCCTTTTCTTTAAATAGTGACCAAAAAGGAGATTTACTTCCACCAGCGCGTTATTTCCCAGTGCAAGTATATCATCATCACCCTATATGCACACTGCCTGGGAATAGCACCATCATCACCAACGGTGGTAGTAGTAGTAGCAGTCGCAAAAGCATCTAGGTAATTCTGACTGAATCCATTTATCCATTTGTCCTGCACGCATCACCACAAACACACAAGAGACGAAATCCATTTTCTATCTGTGATGCTACTCAGTCTTAGTCAGTACTTACACAACTGCTCATGTGATATTTATTTCTAAAGAATAAGAATAAAAGCGGGCAACAATACCTCGGTCCTCTTTTCTTTATGACAATAATGTCTCTTCTGTCTCTCCCTCTCTCAATGTTCCACTACTACTGCCTATTTATATTTATAAGGACACCAAGAGACAGAAAAGGAAAATAGATTCCTTTACAATATATTTTCATTCTCTACACACACGGTGAAGTTTTTGTCTGATCTGATCTCATTGTTCTTCCCAGATCGGACAAAAGAAATGTATGCAAGAGAGAGAGAGAGAAAGAAAAAAAGAGATGAGAATGAGAAGAAAAGAAATTTCATTCCCGCATGCACGTAGCATTGAATAAATGTGTTGTTTGCAAATGGAATTGATATGATATGAAATGATAATGCTTTGTGAAATCACAAACAACAAAAGAAGCATCATAACTAAAAATAATGCAATGCTCTGTCTTCTAAATCTGTGAAGTAGCATACGTACATACCAACATGCTACCTAATACACAAAAATAAGTACCTGTGAATACACACAAGAAAGATGAGTTTTTTTTTGGCGGAGAACATTTCCATCTCTACTTTACTTACTTTAATGCAAAGCAAACAATGGATATAGAATATGTGGTAAGTGCGGAAGAAGGACAGGACAAAGCAGTAAAAAGTGCTACACTGGCAAAGTATTAAAAAGAAAGAATAAGGCATCTTTAAAAGAATCATAATAATTCTTTGAATCATTCCATTCTCGTTATCATCATCAACATCAGCCGAATCAAGTGGCCGATGAAAAAACGAGTGTACCAGCAGGCTCATATGTCAGTGTACAAGTAAAATAAAACTCTTTGCATGATCACATGTACTTAAGAAATACTATTTTGAAAAAAGGATTGTTACATTTTAAACTGCATCTTTTCATGCTTCGGAATAAATAAGAAAGTTCTTGCGTAATGTTAACATGTTATACAGAGATGCCGTATAATTTCATTTGTGGGAAACTACAACAGAAAAAAAGGGTTTTGGAAAAAACGGCCCAAATGAGAATAATGGACGTCACTGACAATAATAATAATAATAATAGGAATGCCGTGACTTACGCATTGTTGTTGGCTGCTGCACCACAGCAGCAGCAGCGTTTTTAAGAATCATATATACGAGAAGAAGATGTGAAAAAAGGAATAAAAAGTGAGGATGCTTTTCATAATGTACATTTTTAAACAGATTGCCATCATTACCAACCCAATTTTATTGATTGTTGCGAAGGGTGCTGCTGGCGTTGCTGGTGCATTGCACTGTAAAAAGTGCACAACAATCAAAGCTTTGTCAACATTTCACAAAATGTATTGCTCACTGACGAGAACAAGTGATAATGATGGTGATACGTGTTGTTGTTGTATATCATCCCGTTGGCGAACGTGTGTAAATACAACCGAAGCGAGAGGCAAAGATAATATTTTTAGTGACAACTGCGCCTTCAAAAAAGATGGACCATAGCTTGACTACCTATTTACTACGCAAAAAAGCCATTGCCTGTGTACATTAAAACTGCAGAGCAATAATGATGACATTCGACGACTCTAATGACGATGACGATGCAGAAAGTTTCGAATGATAATGCCAATCATTATTTTCGTCATTACCGGCATCGTCATTTTGTATCCTCTCCTATCTGACAGGGTAAAGTGCTAACGACCTGTTTAAAAAAAATCTCTTTGTACATCCTTTTTGCTGCAAGACTAACACCACCAGATATGTTGTTGTTGTTGTTTTCCTGAAAACTATCCTCATCGTACACTCATTATCAGTCATGGTAGCACATAGAATAAATATAACATGTTGTGAGTAGACTGAAAAAGTTTAATGTTGTTAAACGTAAAGTAAAAACCACCCAATGCCAGGGCAGACACAGAGAGAAAGAGAGTGGCGCAATGCGATGCTGATGAGCGTTTGTGCAGCTAGGAAAAACAGAGATACTTTGAGGAAGCACGAGCAGCCAATCCTCGTTCGAGTGACTGGCTGAGGAACAAAAGCTATTGTCATGAGGAGGAACAATGCGATACCATCCCACACAACCACAAAACACTTGCCACAAACTCTCAGATACACACACACGCATACCACAACGTATGTATCTTCCTTCTTTTTTTCCTTCGTCGCATCATCGTCTTCCTCGACGTCCGACGGAAATCTCATGCACGCGTCGTGCTTGAAAAAAAGGAGAGATGAGCACAGCAGCACGAAACTACAAAAGCTATTGTGATATCATCATCATCAACAACATGAACAACAGCAGAAACACCATTGCCAGCCCAACTCTCTTTATAGCACTCCCAAACACACTCATACATTGTGCTAAACTTTAGATGCACGATGCAGTAACAGTTTTACACCTTGTAACATGTTCCCCTGTACAAGCACCTTTGCAGCAGTCCCACTAGCCACAGTTACTACCTGTTTATAGTCAAGTGCAAGTGGAACGGAGGTGTACCTGTTTGCCAGGAGCCACTCATTGTTTGGTTGTAAGGCAATCATCCTCTCAGCCAATGATGAGCGGTCCACGTCTCTTTTGTTCTTTTCCCTCAGGTGAAACACGGAACGAGTATTGTTATTATTACCTGCTCGGCTCTCATGGGCATGGGAAGTTGAACATGTGTGCCCATGAGTAGAGTTTTTTTAAAGTTCTCTATAGGAAAGAGTATCTGCAAACTAGTACGAACCAATATAGAAAATTTTCACTTGTATAGTTTGGTGATGGGAGTTACAAGGAAAGTCGTGCTGTATCTCTGTTTGCACACCCTCATTAGGAAGCACTTTGCAACAATTGCTCATTTGGAAGAATGTGGAAAAAAGAAGATGCTAACGAGTCGAGTCAATACATAAATAGGAGAGTAGGGGCAAGTTGTTGTTTGCAGGTGCCCAAAATTTTACTACATTTCAGTGACTTGTGTTAATTTGACAATCAAGAAACCTCTCGAATGAGGCTTGAAAAGTACGTGTTTTTCTCACATATCGCATATTTTAAATTTTTGTAGGTATGCTTTAAATAGAGACCATCTACTTTCACATACATCGGGGCAGTCAACGTGATTTCCAATTTGATGTTTTGCATCACTGGTTTTTTTGGGTTGACTTTTGTAAAAGTGAGAATAATCTTGATTTGGTCACGACAATATGACACGTGACGTGCCGAACTTTTCAACTCATTAAAATTGCACGTTGCTGTACTTGCGGTTCCTATTTGAGATTGAAGTATTTTCCAGCGGACCTCAAAATTTGTATTGAAAAGACCGTAAAAGCCAGATAATCACAACTTGAAATAAGGATGAAAGCGTTTGATCAAAATAAAGGAAAACACGCTTGCTGGGTATTACTATGTTTGCTTTTCCTTTAAAACGAATAATGTACTAATCATATCCAACATATATAGCAATAATAAATGATCCACTTAACCATACGTACACAGAAAAATACAAACATTCATACACACAGATAAAAAAAAAAACCTTTGAAAAACTATAAGCATGCTTGCCTTAGCATCCTGTCACTTGCCCGTAATAATTTATTCATGAACCCTTTCCCTTATCCTAGCTAGCGACAACCATCTACCCTTTTTTACTCATTTTTCCTCATTTCTCCCTGCCGAGTAATAACAGTAATAAACCCGGTCGTAATCGCGATCATAAATACCTAGCTGAAGTTGCAGTTAAATAAAGCACGCGTCAGTTATAGAAAATAGAACATTCATGTTTTTTAAAGTTTATGTTGGCATCTCCTTTTCAACTACGCATTACGCCCTATAGGTTCTACCATGTACTTGTGTCGTCCCCCTGGGGAAGGGTAATGCATGTATGACATTAAATAAATCTGCTATACAACCAAGAATTTTAATTATGTCTTATCACATGTCTTACGGTGTTTATCCTGTTGGGTTGTATGATTTTAAAACGTTTCCTCGTTCCTTCCGGCACCAGACAGACTAATTAGTAATCTAGGTACGATTCAATACACAAATGCCGAATACAAACAGCACGACGGACAGACAGACTAACGTCAATGCTGCTACAGTTTGTTTACTGCACAGTTGAAAAATACTATTCAGCTTCGAAATAAAACACATGATAATAATCTTTACCTACAACACAACCTATGTACTCACTCTCCCTAGATTCCTGTAGTGGTTCAATGTATTTTTTATATTTTGGCAAGGAAGAAAAGTCCACACAAAAAATAGCCCGCAATAACATTTCATTCATTCGTTATCATTTAAGTGCACTTGCTTTTCTGCCAATACCATGTTTCACGTTATGAGTTGTGAGCCAGAGAATGAGTGAATGGATTGAGAGAACATATCAAGAAGGAAGACAGAGAGGGTAAAACGGATGTCATTTATAACATTTTTAGAAATGAACGTCAATAGTATTATTAATACATAAAGCAAGAATTATCATAAAATGTGAATTCAAATATCATCAAGCATAGATTGTGAGCAGCCTCGTTGAGAATCCTCTTGTTTCGGATTTTCCGTGGAACGCAATATGTCAAAGCCTACTACTACGTGTACGTATGTACTTCATTTCAAATATTACACCCAAATATCCACTGCACCACTCACCACCAGTCACCATCTCCGCTATACTATATTTCACATAATAGAATGATTTATGCATCTCTCTGATTTTATTTATTCATCAGTTTATTTTATTTCGTGTACTTTACGTACCAACATACGCCCGGACTTGTGCAACCACATCAAGTGCCTCTAAGTTTCACACACAGATCATATGCACCACCACATCTGATATATATGGTTGTAATGTACCACAACAATCGTTAAACAATACCTAAAGACCGCCTTTATTCGCGGCACGAAAAAAAACTTTGTGGAATGAGATTTTTGGCCACTGTCCGAACGTACGCCACAGTCTTAAAAATACGTGTACCTACAAGACAAGAAGCCCTTATTCAGTTTTCCCGCAAAGTTACTTTCCTTCGTACCAAACGAAATGTGTGGAGTGTCGGGAAAATAATGAAAGAATATATTGTACTCACATGAATGTACTTAGCTCGGTATTACCACAAATACTTGAACGTTTTATTTTGTTGTGTAGTAATAATAATGCCAGGCGAAAATGCCTCCTTGTACATCTAGGTATATATTTTCCAATAAGACTAATGGAATCTATCAAAGAGCTGATAAATCTTTCAGGAGATTCTTCTTCTCCGTTTCACTCTCTCCTTTACTTTTTTTCGCATTTTTGGGGAAATAAAGGCTGAAACTACTTTCCTTTCCAGCCATTTATTTCTGTGTATCAAAATGAAATTGAAGGCAGAAACAAACAAGAAGGAGGAGAAAAGAATCACCTTGTTTCTTTACATCTTTCTCTGTCTCTACACAGACACTTACACAACTTGGTAGAAAAAATGTGTAAATACTCAGACTAAGATAGTAAATTTGCTGTAGCATCATCTTCCAGAAAGTAAGTGGAACCTAACATAACGGTATTCTTCCACGGTTTTTAGTCTTGTGCGCTATGTATTATTATTATTATTATTATTACCGTTGTTATTATTATTCTTGTTGTTGTTGGCATGTGTTTAGTGCAAGTCTCGTAGGATACAGAACAAGTCTTAGTAAGCAATGGTCTTTCTCTTTTCTTTTCATTCACTCCAATGCCTTTATTTCCAGATACATAGAAAAAGTGAGCGACCAAGAGAGAGAGAGACGAAGAAATAATGTATGAAAGAGAAACATTTTGTGAGAAAGAAGAGAGAAATAATACATACTTTTTTCTCTTGGCTCTCTGTTGTGCATCACATTATCTTCTCGAGAAAGGCTGAGAGAAGAGTAGCAAAAATAAAAGAGCGTACATACCACCACTAAAACTTATTGCTTCTTTTTCTCGCATTTTTACTTTTACTCTCGGCAACAAATTTATTTTATGTACACCAGCAGTATCATAGCAGCCGGGCAAGTAGTACCAGTAGCGATGGCATTATATTGGCAGAAGAAGAAGAGAAATTGTTGGAATTGTATTACCACCGATGATGCTCAATTTGCTCCAGACCAGACATACACAACGTAAAAAATAGGAATCACGAGGCGATGGAGATGGAAGAGAATTGTACAAGTGAATAATGTACAAAAAATTCCCATGGCTTTCTTTTTTCTTCTTTCCTCTCTCCACTTTATTCTCATCCTTGGCAGCATGTGGCATGCAATATGACCAACAACAGAAGAAAAAAACTTACAAACAGACATTCATTTATTCTGTAGAGGAATTGAGTCACAACAAACTCATACATTTCTCCTCTCACATGTAATGGTCTACACACCAAAAGTCTATTCGAAATGGCGTGCTATTAAATATCTCTCCCAAGGTAAGTATGTATGTATATGTGTTTTACCAAAAGTAGAGAAAAAATAACCATAATGGCTTGGCCTCATCTTCTCTAGTTGGCTGGATAGGTTGATGTATTCGGTGGCCTGGAAAATGTTTCCTTATCTATCCCCCTCCCTTGCCACTTGCGTAGACATGGTAACATGAGGACGTAACCGTGCAACATGGTCATCAGTATCATCAGCAGCCAACAGTATCATCATTTCATCATCGTGAATAACTCAAGTTCCAAGAACTTTTTTTCATTCCTTCCTTAGTACTTCGTGTGTGTTAGATGGTTACACTATTATTGTGTGTTGGATATAACAAGTCGGTTTTTGTAATAGTAGTATATGAGTGGAACACTTTTTAAAACTTGAAACAAACTGGACAAGCCCGTAGAGAAACACAGCTCTTAATTTTGTATTCTGCGTCTATGGATATTTTCGCATTTATTTATCGAGTGAATGCTGAGAATCATGACCATGCTGAAACGATAATGTTGCAATATATTTCTTAAAATGGACGATTTGCTAATGGTACAGGTACAGGGGACTTGTATCTACTCTGCTCATTGATACATTGATTAAAAAATGTAAAAAGTGAACAACAATCTTCAACAGAAGCAGAGTTTACAATGCCCGAGATGTTTGTTCAGTTACAAAAGTGAAATGGACAAAGGCGGCTTTTGAAAGTTAAAATATGAAAAATCCCTGACAAAGACATATGTGTAAACTCATTACTAGTCCATCTTTAAAAAAAATCCTGATCCTAGATTCAATAGACATGTTTATACAAACGTACGATAGCTATATTTTCCAATAATGCGTATAATGTTAATGTATCAAAAACAATGTTACGATTGCTTAGTAATCATTCTGTAGAACAACTGTCTCGAATTGTGGAGCAAGTACAAAGTACATAGGAAAATTATGCACTGGTTAATCAATAAAAAATATTGAGTCTGATAGTAACCTTGTTTGATTTATTTCTCTAACTTGTCATCTAATCTATTAACATATCAAATACATAACTTCATTAAATACTTTAGAGGTCTAGCACAAAAGTGGTGAAAAGAATGAGCACGTGTCGAAACCTAACTCGCACGCCAAACCCTTCAACCTTATTTTTTGTTTTCTGCCTGACTACAAATTTTATTATAATACAATTATTGATATTTATTCACATAATCAATCTTTACAATTATTTTCAACAAGGCATTGATTGTATTGATGAGTGTCTTTCCTTTCCAAATTATAAAGTCAAACAGAGAACAAGCATTCAAACAAAAAGGGAAAAGGTTCACATGTAACAAGCCGCTCTGAATATAAAAAATTGTCTGAGTACCACATTGAGATGAAAATATTTGAATATTGAATGGGAAAACAAAAAACAGGTACAGCCACCCTTATAACGGTTGACAAGTAACGAAAGAGTTTCCATTCGGTACTTTTTTGTGCATTGACTATGTATTGACTTGTTCAGATCACAACAGGGCAATATGCCATGGGTTCGCAAATAGTCAATATTGGTCCTTACACAAACACAAGCACGACCAAGCCACCGTAAACCATTGATGCGATGGTAAAAAAAATCCTCTCGACAGATGTAATTTTGTCTGCACGTGGTAGGGGTAACTCTATATCAGGTAGAGTAATGTATTGCTATGTTATATATAATTGACTTCCAACAATTTTCAGAGTAGTGAGCAATTTATAAAATATATATTCTTACACGTACTTAATGTACAAAAATCCACACGCAAAGGTTTTTGTCCATTGGAGCCTCTAAAAATCTTATCACAATGTCATTTTAAGGCACCCCTGCATTGTCTACATAGCCCCATCTATTTAAATTTTACTTCGATTCGTTTTCAAATTTCGACAAAGTTGACTTGTTGTATTTGCATAAGGCCATACGTATCCAGGTTTTAATATTATTTATTTACTCATCGGCTCAGTGTCTCGTGTTGATGGCTTGTTGTAAAGAAGTCTATGTGTACTACATGACCATGTGGAGGCACACAGTTTTGATAGCTTCCATATTTTCCTCACTTTTCAAGCATCCTTCACAACCAACTTGAAGTATTTTATACGACTATTATTACCAAAATGATTCATGCAACATGAAATTCACAAAAGTTTCAGTGACGACGAGTAGTTGTACCAGAATCAAGGTACAAGTACAAGTCATTCTTGTCCGAAGCCCAGTTGCTGGTTTGCCATTATCACCACCTTCTATACCGTACTACTACTGTGCGTTCCTCAGTGTATTTATGTTTGTTCGTGAAAGTTTCCGCTCTCGTGCGCCTATTCACCTTAACGCTGTTGTGGTAGTGGTCATTAGAGACAGAGTCGTATCTTTGCGTATCATTATAATCATAATTGACATAATAATATATTATAAGCAACCATCATGATATCATAAAAGATACGACTACGCATTTATTCTCGTTTTGCCATTCGATTCAAAGAAGTCCTTAGTCAACAACAACAACAACAACAACAACAAGACTGAAGCATACACAATGATGAAAGAAAATAATACCAGTTTTTTCAACTTTTCTTTAGTAATATTTCTCTTTTGCTACAAAAATGTACAAATCGCCATTCACAGCTTACAGACTGTACGTCTGAATAATATTGGGTTCTCAGGTACACTGACGTCTAATATAATGTTCTCTGATAAATATTTGGGAAAGGGTTTACTTCTTGACAAAGCTTTCTTTTTTACATTACCGTGTGCCTACTACTGCGTTGTGGTGTATGGGTAGGAAATTATTTTCGTCTAATAATGCATGAGAAAAATGACCGTGGTAAGCAACAAAGAGGCGCTTGTTTAACGCGAATAATTCACACAGGCTGTGTGGTATTGAAATGCATTATATGTAAGTACCTACATTAAAACCCCCACGAAATATATACGTGAATGGATGTAATGAAACTGCGAGTTCATGTTCAGAAATTGTCTAGTTTAAAGTTGTGAATGAATTGTTTAATAATAATAATAAATGAATATTTATAACTTGATTAAGATGCGAGCAAAAAAATCGTGGTTATCAATTATTTAAACATCCATATTTAAGTTGGAGCTCAACCACAGTATTTTTAGATGTGAGACGGACGGAAGGAAATACAATTAAAGTAGCTGTGGCTACACAATATCACACTCAATTTTTGTTAAGCATCTCTGTTCATTACTCTGTAAAACGCGAAAAAGTATTTCTGTAGCATTATAGCGCTTATTATCGCTGTTGTCTGTTTTCATTATTGTAAAAAATGCTCACTACAAAATTGGGAATTGCTGGTTAGTTTAAGCATTCAACTATGAAACTCAGCAGCGTAAAAATAATTAGAATATCAAAATAACAAAACTAATGTGATTGAAAAACATGCATGATAAACATAAACTACTTCAACAATATCACCGGGAAATTTACACTCGGTCCGTTCTATTCAATTGTGGAATAAAACGTTGGCTGTCTAGAGTGGTTCTCGATTTTATTATGATGTGTAAGCGCTATTTTTAAGCGTTGTTGTCACTACTTTAATCATCGCCAAAGCACACTAACGTCCTATATTTGTAGATGTCCAACACTGTAGGAGAAACAGCAACAACCGCTTTTCAAGATTCCACTTGATTGTCCTCCAATTAATACGACCCGTTTATGCATAATGCGATAATAATAAATTTCAGGAGAAAGTCAAAATACGAGGGGGTGGCCATATGTTTTGACCGGTTTGCGTTAATAAATATATCATGAATCATATGAGTCACTGTTCGTCTAAAGCATGCATATCAATAGTGCATTTCTTTGGCTTTCTAATGATATACCACTCTTGGGTTAAAAAATATCTGGTGAAGGATGACGGGCTCCGACATCGAAATCTTGATTTTTTCACGTTTTTAAAAATTTTGATCTGAGTTCACTGTCGTCATACACCTGCATTTAATCGATTTCAGAAACAAAAATAGGTTGAATTTGATTTACTATGGGTCTGCAAATCTGATTACACAATACAACTGAAGTCAACTTATTTTTGTGATCAGTTTATCAAATTTTAAAAATAGTGCTATGCATCAATCGATAGACCAATTACTGGAGTTTTCGATGTTGCATTAAAATTAACGTAAACTAATCAATTTAAAAAGATATTTTCAAAAAAGTACCGGTTTAACCCGAGGAAGACGACAGAGAAGTATTTAAGAAAAAAACAAGAAGAATATACATTGCGAGGATCGACTCTCAGCTGAAAGTACGAGGCAGACCATAGGCACTATCCACAAGACGGAATTGGGTCCATGTACTGCTGGCATACCAGAAGTAGATATGCCAATGTAAAACATAGCCAGGGTGTAGCTATAAAAAGAAAACACCCCAAATACTGTAAGCCCGTTTCAAATTAAACATTATCAAATCACAAAATTATTAAAAGCGTTTATAATTTAGAAGGATGGGTGACGACAAAGATAAGCAGCCAAAAACGATGGATGAAATTTGGAACCTGATGGCTAAAATCGGCAACGATACAAGTCAAATAAATGAGATGAAGGCAGAGTTAAAAGGTGCCATTCAAAGAATAGATGACATGACGGGAAGATTTGAAAAACGAATAGCAGGCTTAGAAGATCAACAAAAAAGGCAACAAGTCTCTACGGAAAACAAGGTGAATCAATTAGAAGAAAGACTCAACGGTAAAATTGCAGATTTTGCAGAATTGAGAAAAAACAGAGCTTGTTGCAGACTGCGGCCGGCAAAGAAAGCAGACTCAAAAGTAGCAGATGCAAATATTGACAGGAGAATGAGGGAAATTCACCAACAGGCTTTACGT
>JAHZNB010000695.1:0-21666 GCA_027744295.1 Callyntrura guangdongensis | reverse complement strand
CGACTTTGTTCAACGACTTTGTCATTATTACTTCCCCACACGCAAAGGCTTTACCCTACAAAGTGCTCAAATGTGTCCCAAAATACAGCACTTCTCAAAAACAGAGGCACACGAGGAGATATTTTTGTGTAGCCGCTGTTGAAACGGTTGTGCCCCCTGCCGCTTTCTCCCTACTTTAGTTTCTGGGAGAAGCATATCCAAGTAGATGTCCGGCAGGGACAGAATTATTGACGGCCGTTAACACAAGAGCCATTGTATTACTTTCATCCCTGTTACGATTATTGTCCCGATGATGACGGCAATTCTCTCTCTTTTCCTTTTTCTCCGTTTGTGACGGCGTGTCCCATGCTCCCAGGATTCGTGTCGATAGTTTTGTAACTGTGGCTGGATATAAACGACTTTTTATTGTCTTTTCATTTACCACTTTGTTATCTGTGCGAAGAAAGGGCCATATTCTACAAAAACTTTGTATGGAACCTCCCTCGCTAAACGCTATCGTCTTTCTGTTCTTTTTTGCGGAAATGCGCGTCAAAAGCGTTTTATATCGGTCCATTGTCAATTGTCTCTTTCTCTCTGGTCAAGAGAGGGAAATAAAAGGGGCGACAAAATTTTTTCGTGTCACTTTATGTCCGATTTGGACAAGAATTATAAGCGTCATAAAAATGAATTCGGGTTGGCCATTTCCCTCCTTTTGTGGCGTGCTTTGGTTGGTTGCGAGAGAGAAAATATGAGAAAAACGGCGGGTGTGGTGGACCCTTGTCTCTTTGGATAAAGCAGAGGTACTCGGTGTGATGATGATGGGAGAATAAAACGCTTTTTCCTTCTTTTTGGTTCTCCTCCCTTGAAAAATACACACACAAATGGGCACAGAAATGGCTGCGTTGATAGTGCGAAGAGATAACTGCCAGCTTATTATTGTTATGAGCTAAAGACACGCACACATAGACACACTGGCAGAAAAAGGTCCCCAGTGAACTCTATCTTTGAACCACTAAATGTTATGATGACCACCTATACCACCGGCTTATATTAGTATACCTAGAAGCATAACCACACTGAGATTTTTTTGGCCGTTTGTGGAAGGACAAGTGGTTATTGTTCAGAAATGAGTGGTGACTGGTAAACGTATCACCTTCGCCTTTTTAGCCAGCGAGCTGTAAGAGATGAGTAGAGAGGGAAAGATAAAGGACAAACTTTTGTGAAACGCAGTTACAACCAGTTACACAATGTTAAATGCTCACTAGAAAGTTGAGTAGTAAAACGGCGAAAGAAAGAGGAAATAAAGAGATGACAGAAGTACTACAAATCAAAGAGAAAAATTAAAGTGTAGCGAAGAGAAAGTTAAAACAAAAATACACAGAGAAAAAAAAGTTTACACGGTTTTCACCATCTCAAACCACGCACAAAAATTAACAGATTATGTGATAAGGTTGGCCGGTTATTTAAATAAGCGTAATCATAGTTAATTAAGAGAATCGGTGGTTAAAAATTTAAACTTGAAACCCATTAAAACCCACAATTGCCAAATTAAAAACCATCCAAGTTGGTAGGTTTAGGCTATCCCTAAAATATTAATGGTTTAGAACGTAACAAAATTATTGTACAAGTCAAACAAGAAGCGTTTATGAGACTTTATTTTTCAAAAAATCCTACATGAGTGGGAAACCAAAGTAATAATTAAAAAGTTACACAGTGTACGCAATACGCAATTTTGGCAATTATCAGTAACATTCTCTCTGGGCGGCGACTAGTGTGTAGATAGCATGTAAGAATCCAAAATGGCAACAGGAAAATCGATTTTGTTTCACTTTTGTCCCCTTTTCTGGTTCTTTGAAGAGAAGCACGTCGTTTTGTGAATTGGGAAATGAAAATGACGACAGGTTTTTGTCAATCCCCGCCACTAATTTTTGGAAAATCAGGGACAATTAATAGGCCCACAGCAAAAAAATGTTGCGAGAACTCCTCGGATTTTGGTAGAGTACAAAAAATGGCGGTGCAGTCATTTTGAAAACAAGAAGTAGGTCTCTTGAAGCATAGCAATAACAGCAGTAACATTTGTACATGAGACCCGTTGCATTTTGTTTGCAATCAGAATCAATGCGATGCAAATCAGAAACCTAGCTATCAGTGGTAGTAGTGGTGGTGGCACATTTAATTAAATCAAAGCATTTCCACCTTTCACGCTGCTGACATTTCAGTTAACATCAAAATATGTACGGGTGAATTTGAAATTGAATGTGGTAGCTAGAAAAACAATAAATGGGGACACAATAAAATAGGATTAATGAACGCCAGATAAAGCAAAATTTACAAAAAAGCTCAGTTGGGTTTTAGTGATATGCGAAGTAAAGAAGCGACTAGAATGTGTATGCGATTAATCAGCACGGCTTTTTGCGTATTAAGTTTCGGCGTTTAAATAAGCAATTTTCGCCGAAAAATTAAAATTAAGTTGGTTCCTAAAATAATATTTATCCTTTTTTATAACTAGAAAACTTAATAATTTTAATTAATATTGCTCAAATTTTAAATTAAAATGCTCAGAATGAAGAGGCAGAAGGATTCTGTCCTAATTTACCCCAGATAATATCCGGTGCTGTCGATTTTTCTTATTTTTCCCACAGAGTCTCCATTATTTTTTCCCTTTCCCCTGAAATGCCTGTCACATTTAATCACTGAATCAAAGTGACGACGGCAAAGCCAAAGGGAACCGTCTTTCTTCTTTCCTGTTGGATAAGAATTCCAGTGATGCACGGCCACTTGACCGGATGACTGGCTTTACTGAAGGGAGAAAGCAAAAGAAGGAATTCCGTTTGACCCAGTTGATCATACATGTTTACTGGGAAAATAAGGGTTTATCGCTGTCTCTAAGGTTTTACGTTCGCACAAGAACTTTTGTCAGTGACCAACTGTTTCTCAGCAGGCGTTTTGCTAACCAAAACCACGGAAAAGGAAAAGAAGTCCATTTTCAATTTCAGAGAAAATTTGAGAGTGTTTGAGTGTCCGGGTAGTTAACTGCCAAGTAGTCTCAGGTTTTATTGAGAGCACCCAAAAATGTCTATCACTTTGGCATTGCATCTCGTGTCATTTTCCAAAAATAAACGGCGGTCGTCTTGATATGCGTACCTAGTCACAATATGTTCTTAACTTTCCCTGTTCTTGCAAATGTTACCCAGGAGAAAGAGGGGAAAGTGGAGAAAGTAAAAATAGAGAAAGATCACCAAACTTTTTTCTTTTGCACCCATCCATCCGGCAAAGTAACTCCCGAGAAAGGTACCAGCGACACTTTTCGCAGCCGACTACTCAACAGTTCCTACGTTTTTTCTGGCTCACTTTTTCCTCTCAAAATTGAATTAATACTGAAATAAATTGAGTTATAAATACACCTGACATATTTAATAAAAAAAAACTTGCAGGTAAAACTCATCCACTTGTCACGTTTCACCGTGTTTGTCTTCTTCACTCCCAAAATTTTGCTTCAAAAATACAAAAACATTTAAAAAGATATTCGTTGAGTTGCATCTTTACAACTTTTTGACAAGTTGTTGATCCATGAAGGGATTGATAGAACACCACCTGGGAATACAACAGAAAAAGCAAACTTTTCGGAGAAAATTTTATGGCCGACAATAAAAAAAAATAGACGGGAATACTTTGGCGGTGGCTGTAGGGTATCGAGCTGTGGCACTGGCAGTTAATATCTGAGTTCTTTTTTAGCGTCTACTTTCCAGACAATTTTCGCAAACAGCAACTTTTTATGTATTTTTAGGAAGAAATTATACCAAATTCGTGTCTTACTTGTTAAGTAATTAAGTTTGGCTGCAGAAAAAAAAGTATTCAGAAAACATTAAAAAAGTTTTGTGCTTTTTGTAAGTCATTTAAATATTTAATTGGAAGTAGCCCACAATTCACTACGAATGATCTTTTATCATTTCTGAACTTTTAATGGGACATCTTTAATGAACCCTGACATACCACATGTTGTCCTTTA
Organism: Callyntrura guangdongensis; assembly: GCA_027744295.1. Classification (NCBI taxonomy): domain Eukaryota; kingdom Metazoa; phylum Arthropoda; class Collembola; order Entomobryomorpha; family Paronellidae; genus Callyntrura; species Callyntrura guangdongensis. Next base: position 17,678 of record JAHZNB010000695.1, on the reverse strand, counting down.
AACGATAGCTAAATATTGACTAATTTGGTAATACCTTGAATGTAAACAGATTTTTTTAAAATAAATCTTATACTTTGTGGTTTACAGGTTTGTGAAAGTTGGTGGACAGTCATTTTGAGTGCGAACTGCCTCCGCAATGGATTTTTCGAGTGACATGTCATTCGAAATAATGTACATGCCAACTCAAAGTGTCGTTGGTGGTAACGACTCCCTCTTAGACTTTCACCAGACATCTCACCACAATCCTGCGTCAACTCCAAGCCATTCCGCGTTTGGTGCGGCGGTTGTCACAAGCATGACGCCGGGACATAATCAATCAATACCTGGAGTCAATGGTACTCTGGAGGACGCTGGGGGAATGTTGGACATGGACTTTGGGAACGGAAGTTGGCCCGGTTGTGCTACCGTAGACGTGTCTGTAAGTCCCCCGACCACAGCCCTGTTCCAATTTCTGGTGAATGGACTGGGAATCAGTATTGTGGCTGTGTTAGGTAAAATAACTGAAATTAACCGTCTTTCGTCCCTAAGCATCCTTTATTGTTGTGTTTAAATAATTTTCATTTTTTCTAGGGATTTTTGGCAACATTCTCAGTGCGATAGTGCTGAGCCGCCCTCAAATGAAGTCATCAGTGACCTGCTTGCTGTTGGGTCTCGCATTTTGTGACACGCTGCTCATCTCCGTGTCCATTCTCGTGTTTAGCATGCCCTTTCTCAATGATTACGTGCACAGCGCGTTTCTTTGGAGATACCAAAATGTTTATTTTACTTTGTGGGTCCCGTACCTTTACCCGGTTAGCATTACTGGTAAGAAACTCAAGTTGGTTATTTTTAAATTAGAATATCCCACTTGTTTACGAGTTCATTTTCCTTTAATTCAGACATTTTCCACGAATACCTCCATATCCGGCAGTAACTCATAATATGATGAACCCAAAACCATCCTCCTAAAACCCCTAAAACACATTTCCTTGTAATTAGATCAGAATAATAATGGGATAAACTCGTGTTAATAAAATTAGGACACGCCAATATAATTTCCAGCTTGGTACAATGCGTGATGGAGCGAAACGCAATTTTTCCCTTTGGTAACAACTTAGGCGAATGATTACAAAACAGCGCCGTAAAATTTCAATCTGCCACGCTTGAGTGGAGTCATTGACCGGCGACTCACCGTTGCCCGTTGCTGTCTTGTTTTGTCTGTTTTCTTTACGTCGAAAAATAGAGGAAAACAAGCAACATACTTGTCGTGTCTTGTTATCGCGTAGCGACAACCGTGTTTAATACAGATAGAATGTCAGCAGTGTCTCTCTGTCTGTATGATAATCACATTTTTTTGGAAAATTATCATAGTGTTCCACGTCGTTTTTAAAATTTGCAATACTTAAAATAATTGCTAACATGATCTAGATACCATTAAAGAGCACACATTTTCTACAATTATAAACAATTCAAGAAAACAAAAAATTGCAACATCACTTAGAAAAATACACTATTTTCCAATAGTTATTGCAACTAATGCAGGTTCAAATAGTTATGTTGTTATTAAAAAGCGAAAAATTTTTTACTACACAATTTTGAGAAAAAAACATTTCAGCTACTTTCTTGAACGCGTCAATTATATTTTATTTTCTAAGCCATTATAAGTGCTTCTTGAGATATACCTCTCCTATTCGACTCATCCTTTTCTATTCCTCTTTCACGCTCCTGATAATAATAAACTCTTGTAGAAAAGCATGTTTTGCTCGTTCTTTACGACAAATAGAAAATTATACGATCGGTTTGAAAATACCTACAAACTCAAAATAATGAACCAACTTTCTTTCTTTTCTCTACTTATTCAGCTCAGACCGGCAGCGTTTATTTGACGCTTGCAGTGACAATAGAACGATATATCGCAGTGTGTCATAGGTAAGCGAATATACGTCTCGTCTTGAACTTAATTTTATTTTTAAAGCATGAGGTGTAAGTAAACATACAGACTTTAAAATGAAAATGAGTATTGAAAAGTTACGAAAATTTAAGAAAATTGTAAAACCGTGTTTATTTTTTGGATTTTCTATATTCATATTCAAATGTACCAAATTATGTTTAGTTTGAAGTATTTTAGTAATGTATTAAAAAGTTACGGGCATTTAAGTAATCCCTTTCTCAAAGCAAAAATTCTATTTTAAAAATGTCGCAAGTTGATAAGGTTTGCAAATACTTTTAAAAACTTCCAAAATGAAAATATGAGCTAACTTACGGATAATAGTAGTATGACTATCAGGTAACTTATTTACCCGTGGGTCCTTTAAAACGTCCGGAAAAGGCTACAAAATTTTTCGCGTATGTATTGTACTTCAACCAGTTTACACATTGTTTGCAAATTGCAAAGTCATCTTTTTGTTTCTATTCTTTAAAACACATTGCATTGTTGAATTGAATTGAATTGGTGCATTGATCTTGACAAATATTTATTGCCCAATTTGTCCACTTTAATGTGATGCAAATTATGGAGGCTGGATTTTCAACTAGTTAGTAGAAAGTCTCGCTGATGTGTATGGACTAGATTTGCAAATTTTTTTCCAAAACATGGGGTTGCTAATCTTAGAAGTCTTTACAGAAGTTTTGGATATTCTGTTTAATTATTAGTAATGTACCCGGCAATCATTTCTTTAATTGTAATCAAAAATGCAAGTGTTTTAATTTTTGAATTATGAAAATGTAGCTTAGCGTTGAATGCTTTGAAGTTTGAAGAGGTCCAACAATTTTGAAGTTGAACGAAACGGTTTGAAAGATTTTTTTTAAACACTCTTAATTTTTAATAAAATTAAAAAATTGAACTAAACACATTTGTGTACATTGGAATATGAAAATAAAAACATTTCTGTTAACTTTTCAATGATAATTTTTATTTCAAAACCAGTGCGTCAACTTATGCCTCACGCTTTATATGGTCCTTGAAATGAACACAAAGGCGGCAAATAGTAATTTAATTCAGGCTTGTATTTGCGTAAATGCAATTTCGTTTCTATTATATTTACGCAATGATGCGTGTCCTCAATCAGGCTTTACACAGAATCCAATCTCGTTATAAAAATTGCTTGTTTGCACTTTACAAATTTCAAAGCAGACATAGAGAAGTGGGGCAACTTGAGAAGTTCTTTGTCGATGTTATTTTTCAATGCCAGAGAGATTACGAAATTAATTAGTGTATTTAATCCGTTTTCCAGTCTGAAGGCTCGTTCCATCTGCACCTGGCGAAGGGCAAGGATTTGTGTGGCAACCGTATTCCTCTTTTCAATTTTCTACAATTTACCACGATGGTAAGTAATTACACAATGTTTTCCCCACAATTCTTTTGACTTTCTTATATCTTCAAAATAAGTCTCTCGTTTTAAGTGGGCGAGAAAAGCCATAAAGTACATCAAATGGGAAGCCATTATTCTCCCCTGAGAAACTCCATTAAAATTTGAAGGTTACCTCAGAGTAATTCCTTCTAAGGTCACACCTAAATCCGATTAGCGAAAAAAATAATTGAAAACGTGATCACTGATTTATTTTCTGCTTTTATATTTTTTCCATTGTGATAGGTGGGAGGTGCTGTCGATCCCGTTGTGCGACCCCGTAAACAACATGACCATATACATGAATGGAAAGTCAAACATGCGGGACAACCCCACCTACGTCACGGTTTACATCAACTGGGCCTACCTGGTCGTCATGTATCTGATTCCTTTCTCGGGCCTCGTTGTATTCAACCTGGCTATTTACCGACAGGTTAGCCAGAGCATGGTACGGGTCGAACAAATTAACTTTTTCTCTCTTTTTTAGATCCAGTTTTCTTCTTCTTCTCTTCTCTACTTCTTCTGCACCATGTTTTCCCCACCAACCTTATATTAGTCACACAATAGCGTACTAGCAATAGTCTACACACCTTCTCTAAACAAATGTTCTGTACATCAACCATAGAAACTACTAGATGGATCACAGCACCAGACACACCCGAGCCTGAGAATGAACCTGCCAAAAAATAATAATTTTTTACACCCACTCAAATATTAATGCACGGCCAACGACAACACACTTTAACAACCGAATTGTTTCTAACTGGAATGAAGTCAATAGAGATGCACAAATGACATGTTGAAAAATGTCAAGTGTCATGACATAAAATGACATGTTGACAAATGACACGTGTCGTGACATTTGTAACTTGTCATAATATGAATGACAGCTGTCAGTTTGTTCTTAAATTATTATTTTAAAAGTTTAATAAGATTCCCAATAACATGACATTTTGTGTATCCCAAAGACACCTATAAAGCGTTTTCTCGCCAAAATAACTTAACTTACCACCCAACAACTAACTCACTCTCTCTCTCTCTATAGTCACGTAAAAGAGTAGCATTTTATTTCTCTTCACTAAACTTCACCTTATTTTCCTCCTTCTGCACGTTTCCAATTTGTCCGTCAATTTACTACACAATCATCACCCACAACGTCCTTTCTCTAGCATCCGTATCCAGCAAGAGGCCCAACGCACACGTCAGTTGGTGAGTTGTTTTTAAAGCAGTATTATTGAACCCAAATTGGAACACAAAATACACCCTAGCCGTCATGAACGTTTACACCAATATTGTGAGTATTTTGTTACAATTTACAAAACTACGGGAGTAGATTAAACTAACACTCCTGTTTCCGACAGGTTTACGTGCTGGTGGCGGTTTTAACCTGAAAAAAATACTTAAAATGCACAAAAAAATTGCATTATCAACTCCAAATCAAACGAGCGTTAACCGTTAAAGCTTGTAGATTATTACAAACTTTTTCTCCCAAAAATACCGTATCTGTAAGACGAAACCAGTTTTGACTAGATTTTTTCTCTCGGTGAGAACTCTCTCACAACAAAGTTTTGTAGGCTTATTCCCTTTTAAATAACTTAGACGCTTTCCAGGTAAATTTCTTTTTTATTGGGGAACTAATTATTTCTAAAATAATATATCCCTATTATTTTCTTCTATTTTTACCATACAGGCTGATATAGTAAATAGTAAACAAGTATGTCGTCCTATAGTAGTATCTCCCTGTTTTAGTCAGTTGCTTCCTTTCTGCTTTCATTTTCAACCCAAAATAATAACCTATTTTATTCCGTAAACTTTGTTTAAAAATCGTTTTTTACTTTTTTTGCTTCCATTCTGACATTTACTTCTACTACTTTCTTACCCGGGGAAAAATAAGTTTATCCTGTAACACTTACTTTTTTTCTTGTTACTTTTCCCCCTCTTGCTGCTGTAAAAAAGTAAAAAAAAGTTTTGCTTGTTTTCCTCCAGCAAAATAATCCGGATTTACGTACACTTTTTTCCCCTATTTTTCCCTATTTTCCAAGAAAATTGCTCACTCTGGCGTATAACAGAACGCAATACCGTTATTTAGCACTCTCGTTTTTCCCATTTCCTTTTTCCCAAGCAACAGTTGCTAACCCTGTGTGTGTGTGTGTCTGTTTGCTTTTGTCGGTGGTCGTTAAAAACACGTACTTTGCACATGATCGCCTTTAGGATTATTATTATTGTATGAGCTGCTTGCTAACTTTCTCTTTTTTCTAAAGCTCGTTAATTTTCTCTCCCGCTTTCTACTTACACTTTCTCTTTTCTTCGTTTGCAGATGAGCTTCTTAACTTGGACTTTATATAAGCGCTGAAAATATAATGAAATAAATTTGTAATTCCTTTTCACTATATTTCGTGACGTGTTTTACAAACCCACTCGTTACATAAGTTGAAATAACAAACTCAGATTCAATTTGTGTCTTGTCGCCTGCTATTTGTAAAGGCTTCATCAGGGAACGGACATTAAGCTAATCTTGAACCGCTTAGACAACGTCAAGTAGACAGGCATTCTGAATAAACTTTAGCCACAACTTATTTGAATGAAATGCGAGGATCAAAGTTGGGTCGGTATAAACTGGCTTCATCAGGGAACGAACATTAAGCTAATCTTGAACCGCTTAGACAACGTCAAGTAGACAGGCATTCTGAATAAACTTTAGCCACAACTTATTTGAATGAAATGCGAGGATCAAAGTTGGGTCCGTATAAACTTTCTTGCGTAATTATTGGCTCATCGAAAGGGCTAATACCCTCAAAGAAAATAAGAAAAAAACTTGAAAGGCAATCCTGAATTCGTTTCTCATCAATTGTGACAGTAACCTCAATTTATCTGCCCTTCACGGCTTTATTTCCCTTTCATTAACATTCTTTTTGTTTCATTAGGAAAAAGCAAATTAACGACTTATTTTGCGTCCGCTGACAGTTTTATTCGTGAATTGGCAGAAACAAACAAGTTTAACAGGCCTACATTTATCCATGTGTTAGTGTTGTTTCACCTTGCCCCAACCATCAAGCACTTTGAGGTTTAATACAATTGAAATGATAAATGGCATGATAATTAAGCAATGACCCTATTTCGGACGCACGCACCGAGAAAAGTGGACATTTCCATGCTGCCGCACTAGTCCCACGTTTTATTAATTCTGAGCATATAACCCAACAAACATGACATGTTTGCTTCACTGGGCTTCCTTGTAAAACCAATTTTCTGAAAGTGTCGCTGTTTTTGTGTCTCCCGTCTTTGGCTGACATAAAGACCAAGTATTACGCACCCCACGTACCAAAAACCAAACAGAGTGAAAGCGAAAGTTGATGATCAGAGAAAGAGAGAGAGAAAGCAGCTGAGAGAGTACTGTTGATGGAACATAATATTAACAAGTTGGTATAACATTTTCCAATATACGGCTCTCATATGTAGACGATTGTTTGTCAGTTAAGCCCTCGAAATAATAGCAAGGAGGAGGCAGTTGTGCGTAAGTGTACGCAGTTACGCCACAGTGAGTACAGCATGTAAAGCAAAATTTGCTTTGGCAGTTGTTGTTGTGTTTTTGGGTCCTACTTGGCCCTTCTCCCTTTTGCCGGGTCACCATTAACCTTGTTCAGAAAAGGAAAACGACTACTGCGTGCGCCATAAACTGGGACAATGAGAGTCGCCGCTGCCGCCGTCTGTGGCGGAAAATAATGGATTGCATTGCAATTTCAGAGAAATTCACACAAAACACACAGCGAGGCTTTGATCATCTTTTTACGGGTTGCTGCGCTTAAAAAGTAACAACCATTACAATTCTGGTAAACGTTTGTAAGACCCGCCACCTCTCTGCAGGGTGTATAGAGCACCAGAAAGACATTATTTCAGAGAGAGAGAGAGAGAAAGAGCGAGAAGAAAACCACTCGTCAGAAGAATAATGATTATTTCCATCTGGAACAAACAAAGCGTTAGATCATTAGAGAGGGGAAGCAACCATGTGGTCCGTAATTTTCCAAAATATTGTGGGGTCACAAAAATACCTACAAAATAATTGGTCATTATCGTACCGGTTCTAATTGTAAGACTCAGAGCCATTGTTCAAGATATCGCGGTGGTGAAGCCATTGTAACAGCCGTCGTGTATTCTTAATATATAGCCAAGACTCAAAAATTTAACCATATAATCGCTTCAAAAATAATTAATTAATAAACAGGTTATAATAGCACGGGTTTTTGTTAAAGGTTTTACGGTAGTTGAACTGTTGTAATAGTCTCCAAAGGACGTGTTTTAGTGCGTTTCCGCAAAAACAAAATATAAATAAGTGCCAGCAGCAGACTTTGCAATTTTCGTAGAAAATGAGTGAGTGGTGCGTAGAAAAGTGGGATAAAAAGCGCGAGTTTATTTTAGGGTTAAATATGCATCTCGCTTTCTCTCTCCCCGCAATTCTTGCTACTTTTCTGCTGTTTTTGTAAAGAGAAAAAGGGAAACAAGAGATCTTTCTGACTGATTGCCCTTATCAACTTGACATGAGTGTCCGTTTTCTCTTCTCTCTCTCTCTCTCTTCAGATACAAAAAAACAGCAGTCCCATTATTAACGCAAGCAGTAACTTCCATATGCTTTCGCCTTGTTAGTTTAAGGGCACACAGGGAGAATTTGTGACTGTAGGATTTCCGGCGTGCCTCTTTATCTGTTTTTCTCGTGGGGCAGCCACTCTTGCTCTTCTGCTTTCTCTCCATGTTTAACCCAAATTTAGTGAAATTTGAGAGAAAGCAAGTAAAAAACGAGTTAAAAAAGAAAACAATCTTGAAGTGAATGGTATTGCGTTTCCCTATTTACACACACACACACACAAGCACACACTCTGCCCGCCTACACGCACTTTTTTTGCTGTTAAAACAGCAGCAAGCAAAGTACCATGAGATTTTTACAGCCCCATTAATCTTGTTGCGCTATAACGCATTCATTTCTTTGTGGGGAGAGGGGGGAAATGATGATGAAAGCTGGAAGCTACATCAAGAAAGATTCATAAAGGCGGTAGGGTTACTATATTCCTACGCACCCACTCTTCTTGGGGGAGTCGTGAAGAGAAAATATGGTTGATTTCATTGCTTTCTCTTTTTGCTTTCTCCTTTTCCTCTTGTTCGAGAGTTTTCAAGCTTGACTGACTTGAAAATAGGTAGGTGGCTTAGCAGAAACAGGATCGGTGATGTATGGCTTATTGTTCCAGTCTACAAAGTAACCAGGCAAGTAGACACCGTAAAGAGGAAAGAATGACGAAAATAATGAAACGGAACGACAGAAAAAGAAAGTGAAACTTGCATTTTTCTCCCTATTGACCTCATTCTCTGAGATTGCATTCTGTTTCTCCAGCTTTCTCTCTATTTTTCGTTGGGGGCAGTCATTTCAAACAATGACTCGCTTTCAAAAACATACTCCACATTTTACTAAATATTCTTCCAGCTTGTCTTCAAGAAGCTAGAATTCAAATTTATGACAAACCAGGCTATTAAATTAAATTCCTAAAAACATACCCACAACCGAGGCTGTATCACATTTACAAAAAAATGTAAAAGTGAGAGACTTGAAGACTGTCTTCATTCATGTCCAGCTGCGTGTGAGCCCCAGACAAGAGGGGATTTATAACGAAGTACTACCAAATCTACGCAAAACTTCTGCCAGACTCCAAGGAAAATACTCGAAAAAGTGCGTATGCCTTTGCATACTTAGAATTCCCATGTAATTAATCACTTATCTTGTTTACATCATTAGACGGCAGTAAGTAGACAGCAGACAAACGAAACAAAATTTATTTTCTCTCTCTCTCTCTCTTTATTAAAAGTAGCCAAACAAATTGTGTTTCTTGGGACATTTTGTGTTCCTCCAAGAATAATTTATTTCTTGGAATATGCAAATTTCTTACGAATGACACAAAATTGTAAATAAATTGCGTTGAGAAAGAGCCACGTTATGATTGCATTACATATGCGCCTTCCTAAAATATCCCATTTTTTATCGATCTTTCTTCCCCCGTATCCTTAAATGCTCAACATCATTTACCCTGACAATTTTTCCTTTTTAAGAAGAACGAATTGCCGTATTACGTTTTCCTAGGGTTAATGTGCGTGGAAAGCTATAACGTGCGTCAATGGCAGAGGAGCAAAAGTAATTGTGTGTGGGTGCTCTGGCAGGAGACCTGTTTAACGGCTGCTGCTTTTGCTGCACTACCAAAGGTATATTGCATTTCCTTATGAGGTTTACCACTTGACAGTTTAACAGACACACAGACACGGGGAAAGAGAGATACGCTCGTTTTTTGGGTGTGTGTACGCGCACTACCGTTTTCCCAGAACACCATTCCTTTTGATTGTATTGCAATTTTGGAACGTTTTCATTACCATCACGCTTGTCATTCGGTACTTTCCTCTGGTCGAAAAGGATTCTAAAGAGAAAATGAATTCAGACATCATTCACAGTCCTATATACCAATAAATTTATTTTGTTGTAAGGGTCGTCCATATATTACGTCAAGCAAAAAGGGGGTAAGTTTCAATGCAAGCACACGTTGAGCGAGTTACTCTCTTGTGAGTATATAATAAGGCTACTTACAAGAAATTGAAAAGTTTTTTTAAAAAAAAGAGAATAAAAAATAGAGACCTGCTTAAATTTTTAAAGTAAGTTCCTATTCTTTGTTCGTTTCTAAAGGGTTTCCATATTTTTGGTTCATTAGAGCGTAAAAGGAAAGTTTTCGTTTCACCTGGTCGTTTGAATTTTTACACAGTTTGTGACTATTTCCAGCATTTTTTTCTTTGGAGCGATTCATCCTTTTGCGTTTTCTCCTTCAGAAGGAATGAATTTGCCTTTTTTTATTACCGCCACTACTTTCTCATTTCATTCCGGATAAAAAGCTCGTTTTCAGCGACACTAGGTTTTGCTTACTAGTGTAAACGCGCTCACACACAAATAAACAGGCAAAAGCAAAATTCTCCCATCCTTTGCAATCCTAAGAGAAAAAATTCTTGTGAAAGGAATTGGAAAGAAAATTTCATCAGGGTGTAAATAAATACAAAGTGCGAAACGGGAAAAAAAGACGGGTTATCTGGAAGGAGTAAATGCATATAGGATTTCCGTAACCGAGTTGCAGTTGCCATTTGTTTGCATTAGCTTTGTAAATGACGGAGTGGCAGTGGAAATGGAATCGTTTATATTCCTTCTTTTCGTTCCTAGTAGTCAAGCTATTTACTCAAGAGACGTCTTGCACTGCCCCAGTGGACACTATACACGTGTCCGTTCAAAACTACGCTTGATTACTGTATTTCTGGAAAAAAGAAAGTGAGAATGGATTTGAGAGAAAGTAAAAAGTGCCAAACGATGTTTGGTGGTAGCGAAAGTTTATGTTGAAATTAATTCATTTGTTCAGTTTTTTGCAGCGGAACTACTTCATAGTCCCAATATGTACATAAGCCTGTAAAACAGAATGAGGCATAGACAACGGAACGCGGGGGCAGAGAGAAATTTAAAAAAATCCATAATGCAATAATGGCGTGGCAGTAGGAGCCGGGGGATGAGGGAACAAATCCTCCCCCAAGAATTCAAAAAATTAACATTACGTAGATTACGAGGCTTAAAATTCTTTAACATTACAGGAGAGGACTATCCCCCCTTGTCCCCCCTGTTCCTACAGCACTGGCAAAAGTATGAGAAAGCTCCTGAAGGGTGTGTAAGTCTAGAAGAGAATTTAACCTATTCGTTCCCTTGTTGCGACGGTCATAAGAGAAAATAAGATTTTTGTCTAGAATGCAGGTTTTCTAACAGCAAAACTTTGTTAAGAAAAATTAACAATTTGAGGTTGTCTAGATTACGAACTTCCTATTATGCACCCTTCCGAAGTTGTATTGTGTATTGGTGAAGTTCGTATTACACAATTACTTGTATTCTAAAATTGAAATTTTGATGACGCACACTAAAACTGTAAGGAGTAAACTTTTACTGTAACTTTATATTGAGGTAACTTAATTTTCGGATTATTAAAAGTACTTTCCGGTTCGATAAGCCGTTCGGCGTTTGTACCTTGCACAAATGACACGAGTGCAAACCACAAGTCTCTTTGTAGGGTAGGGCAGGAGAAAATAAATTATCACAGGAAACATTTTGTCCATCAGTGCAATAGTCCAATGCCGTAAATTCTGTAATAAACGTCTCGTTTGGGGTGAAAAGAGATGCGTTTTTGATGAGCACCGGGGCGTTTGTTGGAGAAGTTAAGGTATATTTATATTAACCATTTGTGATATTTACGGCAGCGACGAAACTTTCGCTGGGTTTACAGTGACTACAAACACTTTTCGTTGTTCTTACACTATTTCACCGGTTCTGCACAAAATGTTACTTGATTTTAACAAAATGCCAGTTTTTTTTAGTAGCTGCTTTCTCTAGAGAAAGCAAAATCGTTCTGAAAATTTAAATAGAAACCACATTTCTGCTGAAAGGTATATTATCGCGCTTGTTTCCTCTGCCGTTTATATTCGCCTTCGTCTTTATTGATGATTTGCTGCAAAAAACTTTTCCCCATTCTTTTTTTCCTTTTACACTTGCCCCATTTCCTTTCAACAATTTTTACTGTGTACAGCAACCATAACCATACCGAAAAGTAGTGTGAGTGTATACCTTTCTCTTAGTATACCACACAGTAGCTTTCTGGACGAACATAAAGTTTTCCTCGTTTGAAATCGGCGCCAGAAATAATTTTAATAAATATGCTACCGTATTACACAATGCAGGATTCACCTAATTAGTGGTTGCGCTCCAAGACCTTTCACAACTTTCAGATTTATATGTTTCTCGGAAAGTTGGTGTTTAAATTAAAAGTTCAATAGGGTGGAATGCAAATGAAATGAAATTTTATACAGAAAACCCGGTAAATATGTAATGCAGATCGACGATTCATATCAAGTTGAGGCTGTAACCATTTCAAATTTAATGCATGATTTTCATGCTCAAAAATTAATTTTCAATACAACCCCATTTTATCTAACAAGATTACTTCAATACAGCTGATAAATTGAAGATTTTTTTTATTTCTTACGGTGTTTTCATTGATTATAAATATTAAAGCAAGCATGATTTTCTTTTGTTTCCACCACACAAAATAGTCACGTGCTGTAATTTTCATTTAAAAATGGATGGTAGATGGAGAGTACTTCTGACTACAATTAAATATCATTGATATTGACATTATTATCATTGAAATACCATAGCCAGGCTTAAAACTTTTAACATTTGAATATTTCTACTTACTCAAATAAGTCTAATTTATCCTAACTTTATTAAAATGTTTAAACCAAAACTTGACTTTAACTTTTAATTATTCACATATTTTAACAGATCAATATACTAGCATTTTTAAACTAACATTACTATCTGACGATATATCAATACATTTTCCACCCATACCTCACTGACATGTGGTACAAGATCAAAAATGAAAAATGGGTTTGTGCAAAAATATTCTTCTCCTGTTTCCCTTGACTTCCCTTCTCTCTGTGCTGGACTTTTGCTTTGCCTCTCTTGGTGGTCTTGATCTCTCGTTTGTGAATTCCTTTGCTTGTCTCTCTCTCAGCTTGACTTGCTTGCCGACATTGAATTGATTAATGAATTTTGTGATAATGCTGTGGAATGTTGCGATCGTGATTGAATTGACAGTTTTGTAATTGCATTTTCTTTATCTCTAGATTTCACCACAGATGTCACCACTCTCTTCTTCGCTATATTTTAAGATTCCATCTATTCTTTTCTCACAAAAAATCTGCAGAAAAAAATATTTTTCTTTTAATAGTTCTTTTGTGTCGTTGCTTCTTGATAATTACAACTTTTTCATTTTTTGCATCGATTTTCAGGTTCGCAAGGCCAACCGGGAACGTCAGCAGCTGTCCAAGTTACAACGGCGTGAAATGGGGCTGGCCACCATGCTCCTGTGCGTTGTGGTCGTGTTTCTCCTTTGCAACGTGCTCCCACTAGTGAACAACATTTTGGAGTCGTTTTACGACACCAGTGTCGACCAACTGGTGGCCCTGTCAAACTTTTTGGTGGTTGTCAATTCCTCCGTAAACTTTGTAATTTATTGCACTTGCGGCGAGCGATTCAGACGGTTGCTTCTGAGACTTTGTCGGGATTTCATTTGGTGTCGACTTGGTGGCACGGCCAGGAACAACTACAGAGGAAGTCTTTACCGCAAAAGCCACTACTACAGAGGTAAGAAAAGTTGGGTGAAAATGCGGCCGCCTCGCCAAATAAAGAGAAAGCTGGCAGGGTAATAGAAAAAAAGCGGGAGAAAGTTTAACACTTTATCAAACGCGTGCCTCGCGCTCAAAATGCTACTAATCCATTCTCTTTACCAGTGAAAAAACTGAGACCTTTCTCCTCCCCTCGAACCAGTAACAAATCTGCCGTTAGAAAATTTACCGTTCCTATTTGTTTCGTTACATCAGAGTTTTGTTGGGATAAGTAGCACATTATTAAATCTGTTGGGATTGCCCTCGTAAACCTTCCAGAAATGGCAAAACTTTGTGACTTTATTTTACCATTCACCCACATATAGGTGGTGTCTACATGCTACATGGACGGTCCTTAAACATTTTTTACTTTGGAACTTAACGTAAAGCAAAAAACGGAACTACAAAATAACGTCGTTTTTTGCTCCGGTTTATGAGAAAAAAGTTGAATGTGTTGAAACTGATGATCTGGACCACATTTCATAAAAATTATGTGGTGAAAATTTGAGAAACTTTCTAAAAAGTGCCCATTTAATCATTTTTATTTGTTTAATTTTTTTAAATTTTAAACCTTGTGTGTAATTTTTATGAAATCGAGTCCGGATTTCTAACCTTCTCCAAATTAAAACCTCCCTCGCTTTTTGAACACTCCCCCTGCCCTTAAATTTGATATCTCGCTTTTTGCATTTTTCTTAGCTTTGGCACACTTTATTTTGCCTTTGAAAAGTTAACTAGCCTCATGTTGCAAATTTGTTGTGAACTTTTAACCGTCGTACAATTTGTTCCCGTGAAATCCTTAATGTGCCCATCTCTGTGTGTCTGTTTATTTTCTCTTTCCCCGTGTGTCACTCTAGATTCAAAAAATCTCGGCGCAAACAACAATCTCGTATCCGCCTATAACCCCGGTGGTGCTGAAGACGATGACCTAATCGACGACCCGGGACTTGGAAGAACTACTACCACCAATGTCTCTGGTGGGTCTAGAGGTCTCACCAATACCGCTCGATCCACCGCCACTGCCACCGCAAGCTTACTTTTGTTGTCCTCATCATTGTCTATACCTCCGTCCTCCAAAGGGGAACCTAGTCGTCCCTTACAAGGAGGCGGAGGCGCCATAAACTCGGCACGCCCCTGACCAGCGGTGGAGGCTTCCAGGGAAAAAGCTTGAATGTCGTCTTGTTCTTTTTAACCTCCCCCGCAAAAAAAATACTACTATTTTAGAGAAGTACCAATTTTAGCACCTTTTTCACTCGCCATTAGTCTCTAGTCAAAAAACGGAAATAAATTTAGAATCACGCGGCGAGCAGCACAGCTTTCGTATTTGTGCCCCAGTCAACCTCACCCCTTCGGTCTTTTCTTCCCCCAACTAAATTCTAACCGTGATTTTTTTTCCATTTGCCCAGCATTTAAAAAAATTCACCTTGTAAGTGTCCGTGTCTTTAAAAAATCTCTAACAAATACACTCACTCTTTTTTTATTGCATTTTGATTTTAGTTTTGTCAATATTTTTACTTTATTTGCATTTTTCGTACACAGGTAACCCTATTTATTTTATTGATTTGCCAACCCGCCGTCAATACGGAGGTCAACCAGGGATTCCCACTTCGGGGTCAACTCGACCTCCAAATCAGGGTGGCCTTTTACAGGAGTTTGACACAGCGAACCGGGAGATACGTCGGAAGGGAAATTTTCACCCGGCAATAAAATGCATGATGAGCTTGGGTGGTCTTGCCAAAAAGTGCCTTGTAATTTTCTGTTTTCATTTGGATTTTTATTTTTATTTATTTATTTGGGACGTTGGAATAGGGGACGAGGGGAATAAAACCTCTCATGACCGGTCATAGGATTATCCCCCTCGTGACCCCCTTGTTCCGCTGTCCCTGAATTTGATTTGTGATGACACCCCAAATTGCATGTTCACTGCTATCCCTCCAAATTACCTCCAAAGATCGCAGTACCGCAGCAACGGGCTACAAATGTAGAAATCCTATTTTCCTCTTAAAAATTAAATGACCGTTTTTCTCTTTCTTCCATCCAATTTTAGGCGGAGACTTTGAGGAGATGAGCATGGCCAGCGTGGCCAACCATACTTGTCTCACCACTGCCAATGGTGGTACCAACGGCTCCGTTGTGGTAGACCTCTCCTCAAAATCAAAAAACGGCAATGGTTACCGGGGAGCTGCCAACAGTCGCGAAAGAAACAAAACTATTCCTTTACTCCACGTTTCCACCAACAACAGCATAACAATAGCCCCGGGGCCAGTGGTATTAGGGGGTTCCAACAACTTTCCCCTTAATGCGGGCACAGACCCTCAAATCCCTTCGGGGACCACGCCAGCTCTCCCTCCTCCTAGTATTCTGATTAATAACGGTGCTTGCAGTAGCAATAGTAGCAGTAATGGTACTACTGGTAACAACGGCAGGGCACACGTGGGTCGCGGTGTGTCTAGTCCAGCAGGACCGACCTAAACAAAATTCGCCAGTTATTCTGACGTCACCGTTGAAAAACTGAAAACTGAAAGATGACGAATTCGAGGAAAATGGAAAATTCATCCAAGCAAAATGAAAATTTATCTCACTTTTCGTTTTTATTCATCTATTGACGCATTCTCTTTTCTTAATATACCCCAAGAAAGCCAAAAAGTCTAAAAAAAATCTTATTCTGGTGGAGTCATACTTAAAAAACCTTTTAAATATTAAAGTTAAGCCTCTTCTGTTTTCAAGGATCATGTTACCGCTGCTGGGTTCAGAGAAAAGGATCCCAGCTTTGGGATCAGTTTCCTCCAATTTTTGTACAATTCCGCCAAAAATGGCAGAGTAGAGGGGCTTAAGAGATAATAGAAAAAAATATAAAATCTTTTAAAATACAAAAAAAATATATTGATACGTTGTATTATTCTTAAAATACAGGATAACCCTTCTAAATATCTCACAGAAAAAAATGTATAAAAAGTTGTCATTTTTCCCGTGTGTAGATTTCAGACCACTTTTTAGAGTAAAAAGGATTACAGGAATTTTTTAAATATAGATTTGTAGCTTGAAGACAGCTTTTATACAAGTTATGGTGATGATAATAGATCTCGTCAACAAATTTTGGAAATGTATGTCAGGGTCGGCGGAACAAGGGGGAACTGAGGGGGATAAGTCCCCCACACGATCGGGTCTCAAACATTACTTAATAGGGAGCTTTTATAAACCCTATATTTTGAATGATATGATCATCCCCCTCTTATTCTTTGTTGCGCCATCCCTGGGGTTTTTTATCAATGGGAAAGTTTTCTCGGGTAATCGTGTACCCGTTCTGTAGAGTAGTCAGGACCGGCGGAGCAGGTGGAGATAAGGGAAAACATCCCTCTAAAATCGGATAATATAAAATTACATGAAAGGGAGCTTTATGTACCTGATACATTACAGGTTCTGAATATCTCCATGTTGTCCCCCTGGTCCGCCGTCCCTCAAGTAAAGTATACATTAGTTTAGAAAGAGATAATAGAAAAAAATGTAAATCGAGAGTCTGGGCTGTGATTTAGTATGTTAGTTGATTAATTAATAATCTATCGTAATTCATGTAATTCTTGTCAGGTGTGTACCTTAATTATAGATTGGTGCGATAAAATACGAATGAATATAATCGAACCTTTATATAAAAATATGTTTACATTTATTATTGTGCCGTACCTTATTTACCTACCTGGGCGAGGACTGACGATATGGAAGGCAAATTTTTGAAACCCAATATCTTTTAATCAATATTTTTACTCAATGAAATAAATACGCAGCATATATTTAACAGTTAGTTGTTAGCAAAGATGCAGTTTACCGTTAGAACATGTAGGGGGTTAGGTATCACCCTTGAGTGAAATATTTACTAAAGTCTTGATTTTGTACATAATTTGTAGATAATGTAAATAGTATAGTTAATGAAGCAAAATGGAAATGTGTAAATATGTTCTACAAAAATATGGATAAATGTAGGGTAAGTTGTGTGTAAATAATATTAATATTAAAAAATACATGTTAAAATAGATATCGTAGTAGCGACTTATGCTGTAATTATGTATGTTGTCTCATGTGCAA
>JAHZNB010000694.1:0-11202 GCA_027744295.1 Callyntrura guangdongensis | reverse complement strand
TGAGCCTGTTGCCTCTGACTATTTTTCTTGTTTTTCATTCTGCGATTTTGGAACCATATTTTTACCTGAAAGAGTATAAACATAACCAAAAATCAAAACTTTAATACAATATTATGATATGTATGTCTGTTTAGTGTTGAAGGGTGTGGGTGCACTCGCAATGGGTGCTGTTCAACGTAGGGATTCCTATTTTTTTAAAAGAAAGATTCTTGTTTATCTTTGTAGTTCAGCTAAACATGTTATTTTCGGAAATGGACGTAAAGACGATTTAGTCATTTCCTTTGTCCCTCCTAGTCACACTGAGCAATATGACGCTATGAGAGTATATTAACGTAGAACATGCGAAGAAAAAAATATCAACCGGACAAAAAGTTGGTAAGCGAGCGAAAAGGAATTGAGCACGACTCATAGGAACTCCTACACAAATATATAAATATAACAACAATCATGTCGAGAAACTTGTCTTAGTAATTCATTTACTTTTTACTTAAAACAGATCTCCACACAAACAGGCACAAAGATAGAAATGTTCATAGACACATACACATACGCAGAAAAGAAAAGAAGCGATGTGTTGAGTATCCCTACTAAAGTAACAGCATCGCAGTTCATATACCTACATATGTGTATATACTAAATAGCAAAAACAGCAGCAGATCTTTTTTCGTCTTAACAAGACCCAATAGGGATCTACCGATGCAGCCAAGCGCTTAACGGAGAAAAAGAGGGCGATACATATAAGGAGAGAAAATAAGTTGACAAGAAAAAGAAATACAGGGCGGAAAGAAAGAGAGAAGGGAAACGAAGCAAGAATATCAGTGGTATTAGAAGACAAGAAACATGACAAAGAAGCTAAAGATGGAAAATGGAAAAAGTATTAGAGCGAATACAATTTGGTAAAAATGCAGTAGCAAAGAGACAAAAAAAGAAAAACAAAACTAGCATTTCTTTATTTCAGAGAGAGACTTCTTCCACGCTGTGTGGTGTGGACAAACTGTAATAATAACACAAAACTATATACACGCAGTAGCCGGTAACCCTATTTAAAAAAAAACAAAATTGCAGGATTTCCGTAGTTGACTAAAACTTTAGATTTTTTTTCTTCTCTGAAAAACCTAAGTGAGCCATTCTGTTGATGGTTTCCATTTAAAAATTTCATTATTCCTCGTTTTAACAAAAGACCCAGAGAAAATAAGAAAACATCAATTTCTGAGAAATAATTGCTCTAATTCCGCTACATCAGTTAATGAATACATAGCATGGCCTGAACTATTATGTAATGGATCACTAGTTTTAAGACGCACTTTAATTTTCCTAGAATATACACCATATACCCAGTAAATAAGGATCAATTTTTGACACCACTAATCCCCTCACTTTTGCTAATATCACTCTTGGAACATTACGGACAGCGTATTTTTTTGTGCCCGTTTTTTTATTCATATTAATGCACGTGATGTAATAAACACGAATGCCAACAATTCAAATTGTGCAGTCGAGTAATATTGTTAGTGCAGTAGAAGTGAGAGAGCGGAGGAACAAAGGAAACGTTCACACAGGCAACTTTTCTTGGGTCTCTATCAGTATCTAATCCGAATCTATGACTTGACTGTAATAATATGGCTTAGTGGAGAAAAGTGAGCAAGGGAGAAATGAAGGAATTTCTTTTTCTCATTCTTTTCTTCTTTCTCTTCATTTTAGTAGTATGCGTATGAGCCATGGTAAGATTTTTATATATATTTTTTTTTTGTTTTTCTCCTTTGTCAATGTGGCGTTCCTTTTAAGTAGAAGGAAAAAAGGAAGGCGAGCAAATCAACTCAAAATACTTAATGATGACACACTACTGTACTTTATCACTATATTTTTCTCCTGATATGGTAGAAAACACCCTCTTTGTAAGGTTCACAGGAATTGGCATCCTCCTTATACCTACACTCTGATGATACGTTCCAGTGGAACCAGCAAGTTTTGATGAAACTCACACGCTGCTCTAAAGCTAAAGTGAATGACATACTATGTCTCCCTTCAAAAGAAGGGAAAAAATGAAATGAGTTGAAGACGCGTTTTTGTAGTACAACCGAGCTAGAGGTGAAGATAGGCACAATCTGCTTTTCTTATGCAACAAGGCGAACAAAATCTATTATTTTATTCGATGCCACTCATGATCACGATGAGAATGATGATCGTAATCGTTATTTCCTCGGTTCTTTGTGACACCGTCATCATCTTATAAATAAAATTTTCCTCTATACTCGACATATAGAGCATTCCATTTCAACATGGTAGTCAAAGTAAAGGTACTGTTATTCCCCGGAAAATGAGCATGGCAAACGCAGTTCAGAAAACATTTGGTGGGTGTCTTTTCGTTAATGGAACTCTGTCTGCAGTATAGTAGTAGCAGCTTTACACCCGCACCCCAGTGTATGCTCTGATTTGATAAATTTTCAATTTCACAATGTACACCCAGCTTTACTTGTAAAAAAAATCAGTTGCTTGTACTACAGTATTATTGCGAATACTTGCTGAAATTCAATTAGTGTAAAAGCTTCTCGTGCGTACCTTACGTATACATTGGGGACCTTGGCTCTGATTAAATAGCGTCTAGCGTCATCATTGACATTGAAAATAACCAAACTCCTCAGAGAGACATTCTAAACAGTCGTATGGTAATTGTGAATAGGGCTGTAGTTTTGTCGGCCCATTTACTCATACTGTTTCATGAATTTCCCATTAAAGCGACGTTGTCTGTTTAAACTGACGACAAAAACGGCTAATATAAATCTTTTTGCACAATATTTTAAATCTTAACGCTGTACAGATTAGTAGAAATTTTTTAGACGTTCAACAATTATTTTGGTATCAAAGCTTTTCGTTAATGAATGATTCATGAAGCTTCCTCTGTTCAGTTTTTCTTTCTATTTATTTCATTCGACATTTTTTGCCAGAATGTAGCAGCTTATCATTTTTTTGTTACAGAGAGGCAGGTACATATTACACACACTCTGCTCTCCTTGTGCAAACTTGCTCTTGATACAACTGCTGTTGTACATGTCTGTTACAGTTTAAGTTGTTCTAGACTCAAAACAATATTTTTGTATGGAAAGAACAAGAACAAAATGTGAGAAAAGGATGCGCTCTCCTCTTATCTCTCTTCAAGGAAGACTAGTTGTAGTATTAGCACAAAAACTCCCAAAAGTTCTTGTCACAGTTTCCACATGTGTCTATCCCTAGATGTGTACACGGTTTTTGTCATACAGACGAAAAGTGACAGCCATACTACTACCGTCGCAGTTGTGCGCACTGCACACCCACTAACATGGTGAAAAGGTCCAGCGAGAGAGCAACACAAATCCAACTTATTCTAGTTTTCAGTGATTCCTTTCCCTTTTTGAAATTCCAAGTTAATTTTGGCTTTGCATCTGTCGGAGAGAAAGATATCTTACTGAAACGAAACCTTACTACGGCTACTACTTGTATAAATTTTCTTTGGTTATGTATCACAAGCTGATCGTTGTAGTAGTACAGCCTTCTGGTAAAGCCGGTGGTTGTTCTCCTGATAGTAGAATTTCTTTTTCGTCCTCGTTTTTTTCAGCCGGAATCCAGAAAAAAATCGTGTGTAATTCTAACTTTTTCGTTTTTTTAAGGATATGAAACTCCATGTGAGATGAAATGTCAGGATATGGCTGAAATCATCTTTGACGATTGTGAATTCAGAAACCTAAACAAGATATTTTTGTCGAGGAAATACAGAAAAAAAGTATATTTTCTTTGGTTGAGTAAATCCGAGGCTTTGCCTGCCTACTTTCCCTGCTGGGGCATGATAACATTATTCAAGATGAAAAGGTAGAAAAGTCGAATGATCATGATGATTGTTGTGAATCCGTTTTAGTTTCCCCCTACCCATCACCCAAGGTTTTCAACACAGCAGGACGTTAAGTCCTTTGGTTTATGCAAAACGCTGGCGGATTTACCACACCGTACCTAAACATATGATCAAAAACGGTTGGCTGTTGGATCTTCCCAGCTTTTATCGGAGGTGTCTCTTAAATATGATGATTTTGATGATACGCATTTCAAGAAACAATACAAAAATATGATTAGTTTGTAAAGAAAGTAAAACCATTGTTGCCGACAAGCCGAGATATATATATAAATATATAAACTGTTTTTTAACATGCAAAATAGTTAGTATGAGTAGATAGGAATATTATGTAAATCAATGACGTACGGTAAGAAAGGACGTCATCTCTACTTTTCCAATAGCCCTGCGTTGATCCGAGCTCTAAAAGGAGGCAAAACAAGATAGATCCCTTTTTGTTTGAGAAAACCATATATCCATTTCAGATGGGATTTAAAAAAATGTATATAAACTACAGTCAACATTATCTATATACATACACAATACAGTCACACTTTTACTGCTTGCTGCGCTACATATTCAGTAATCGATTTAAAAATTAATATATCATCAAATCATAAAAACATTGAATGTATCCATTAACGGCCACAATCGACAATAAACAGGCAGCATTTATTGGACAAGTTTATAAAACGGCATCATTAACTATTTTATAGTACATGATGATCATTCACAACAACACAAACCAGCCACTTTGAAAAGAGGCTCAAAAAGTACAGTCATCATCATCAGGCAATTATATTGAACACACAACAGCGGTCTGAAAACAAACAATTTGAAAAAAATACTTCACAAAAATCCACTAGACTAAAAAAAATGGACATTTATCTCACAATCACACACAGTTATCATAATGTAAAATTGTCTACCATCATCATCACAACAACACGTTGAAAATGTACCAATGAGAGAAATAATTGTGCTGATAATCAATTCATTTTTCAAGCCATTTAGAACGCCGTGATGTTTTTGATGTATCTGATCATGATCACACATAATAAACATAAATTACTTCACGTTTTTTAACGTGTGTGTGTGCCTATAGTCAGTTTTCCTGTTTCCTTTACACTTTCAATTTGAAGAGAATGAAAGAGAAATTATTGAGGAGCTACAATTTCATTACAGATAAAATTATGAGGATTGTAGCAGTAATTCACTTTAAATGCTCCTACTTTGCACGAACAAGGTTGTCTTACATAATCTAAGCACCTAGTTTGGATATTATTCAAGTCAATATGTAGTTCCGTATGTCTGACTTTTTAAACTCATATCTTAACATCTCTATTGTATATTATGTTACGTATACACACATACCCCACATGTACACACACTGACAAACTACGTATAACGTGTCAAGAGAACGAAACAACGAAGAAAGGTAAAGCAATAACAATAGTAATAATAATAATCATAATCATTATAGTTCTTGGCAGTTACATCAGCATCATTTTAGACGGCTCATTTCTTGTAGTTTCCTATTGTTACTGACTGGGCTTTTTGAAAGCACGGCGACACTCTACGTTAAATGGTACTATTGTACACGCACTCGTTTTGCATGTTATACACTATTAAATAAATTGTGGCTTTTAGATGCTAGTAAATGATCTGCCAGAAGCGTATACAACGAAACTTTTTAGGAGTACTCACACACTTGAGCTACTGCTACGAAACACTATAAACACATTCGTTTTGCGGGAGGGAATAGGCATAATATATGCCTGTACTTTGACTTTGCTCACATGTAGGCATTGCGTAAAAATAAACTTGTAGTAGATTATTATGGCTCGTGTACTTTTCACATAAATTTCTTTCGCCCTTCGTCCACAAAGCTCGTTTTAGAGTGCAATGGAAAGAAGCTTAATACATTCCTATAACACAGACGGGAAAAATACCGCCACAGTAGAAGATATAAAAATGTGTATATGGTAGGTATGTCTTTATGCAATTGTGGGATTGAGTGCTCGTTTACATTGTCGTTATCATCTATCACAGAAGAAATAAATAGCGTCTTTTTTGGCAGTTCGGAAGGTAGCGCTTTTGTGCATATAATTGAATTCGAAATGAAGTACTGACGGACGACATTGTTATTGGGTACATTGGGATGACAAAAAAGCTTTGAAGGGCTCTAATCAATTGGTTTGTCTCATGTTACCCATCTTAAAATGCAAGTCTGTTTATTTCATCCCATCGTAGCATATATATTCACAGCAAGGAAAAAAAATAAACCAAAGTAATTACGTACTAAATTCACTGATATTAATAACCATTTATAAACAATAATTTGAAATGCAAAACTATGCATAAATGTTAATTGCTGTAAATGAACCTACGTCGACCATAATTGGAAATATTCTTTTCCAATATTTACCGCCACCGAATAAACCATATTTAATGGAATAGATTTTCTCACTTCATTGGGTAGTCTATATAAATGCCTGTCGAGCATTGATGGTCGCGCATATTACGTTTGAGTATTCTTTCAATTGGGGATGCTTTATTTCATCTTTCCTTTCGCCGCTTTCCTGAGTACTTTTGGCTAGTAATGTGGTGACACACACATATCTTTTCTTTTTCTGCCACATACAGAACCAAGCGCGTTCTAACCAAAAGACACGAGAAGAGTTTTTCTAGATCTGCCTACTGTACATTTTATAGAAGAGTAATAGCGTTTTAATGGGAAATTTTACATTCGTTTTTAGAGGCAAGTAAGTGTGATTTTCTCACTTCATTGGGTAGTCTATATAAATGCCTGTCGAGCATTGATGGTCGCGCATATAAAGTTTGAGTCTTCTTTCAATTGGGAATGCTTTATTTCATCTTTCCTTTCGCCGCTTTCCTGAGTACTTTTGGCTAGTAATGTGGTGACACATACATATCTTTTCTTTTTCTGCCACATACAGAACCAAGCACGTTCTAACCAAAAGACACGAGAAGAGTTTTTTCTAGATCTGCCTACTGTACATTT
The DNA here is from genome assembly GCA_027744295.1 of Callyntrura guangdongensis. Classification (NCBI taxonomy): domain Eukaryota; kingdom Metazoa; phylum Arthropoda; class Collembola; order Entomobryomorpha; family Paronellidae; genus Callyntrura; species Callyntrura guangdongensis. Next base: position 4,318 of record JAHZNB010000694.1, on the reverse strand, counting down.
TATAGAAGAGTAATAGCGTTTTAATGGGAAATTTTACATTCGTTTTTAGAGGCAAGTAAGTGCCCATTTTGTTTAACTTACGACAACTTATATTAGCTGTTATTATATTGCTTTACATTTTCTACATCAATAATGTTACACTTGCGTTGTGTCTACAAACTACATTCACAGTCTTTCCTACACTGGCATATTAACTAAAGCCTATAAAGTGGCCTATGGAGCATGTGCAAATTTTGTCTCTTATACATACATAAGACAACATATTATGAGAAAATACACTAAAGATGTCAACAAAAAAGTTGTATGTGTTTGAGACTGAAGCATTGAAGAAATATATGTTTTGCGTGTGCGAGTACACTCACATGGTACAAATGTGATTTACGACTACTTTAAACCACGCCTTTGCGGAAAAGCAACATAAATTGGAGCAAGTCTATTTGATAAGTGATTTTTTCGGCTCGTGATGTACACATTTTTTTGTGTCTTAAGCAGCAGTAAATAACGCAGTTGTGAATTGTGAACCTTAATTTTGGTAACAAATTCTCCTATACTAACAAACTTTTTAAGCAATCATGTGAAATGTCTTTATATTCTTATAAAAAACACGAAATGTAGATAGTGTGACCTACTAGCCTTAGGCTAACATACCCGACTATTAATAAACACATGGGATAGTCAGTAAAGTGTAAGTAAAAGTACAAATCGCCAACAGTGAATGAACTGATTCATCATCACACACCAGATGAAATATGCGAATATTTAAGATGATGATGATGTTGGTGTATGAGACTCCGTAGTGTCCGAACCGACCTTCTACTGTTTTGTAAATCAAAAAATGAAGGTAAATACAAACGCTGATGAGTGCATTCACAAAGATGTTATTTTTGAAGCATTCGTTTTTTATAGTCAACAGTAGTGCAGGGAGAAGATAGTTAAAAATCTTAATCCGCTCAGCTACATAAATAAACCGTTTTGATTATGTTTATTTACGTGCGCGTTTTAATCGCGTGAAATGTCTCATTGCAATGTTTTGTTAAGAAGGAAAGTGACTGGAATTCATGAAATGAGCTAGTTTATGTATTTCACAGTTCACTGTGATTTGCATTCATTTCTTTAGTTTATTTTAAATGTATGGAAGAACGATCGTTGTTTTGCTGTATGTCATGTCACTTTAGGATGATTGGTAGAAAACAAAGGTACTAATTATTATCGGTTTGTCTGTTAATTACAAAATACAAATTTGAAAGCATTGAATAAACGTTAAACTTAAACGTTATAATGTTGTTTATAATTTAATTAAATAGAGTGTGAACTCTTCCTCAGAGATCCGGTATGTTCAACAAGAAATAATTTTGCACGTTTTTTACAATCCGATCCTTTGATAAATCTACTGTTAACCATGAAAAATTGAGCATAGCATTACAGCCTTTGCCAACGTCGTTGGTCCATACACAGAGTCACAGGCTGTGACTCACAGCTTCAATTAAATCGCTAATGCGTAATCATTTGTGTTTATGCACGCCTTGCTTCCACTTTGACATATATTCAATATTCATTCACTTTAATAATTTTCAAGGGGTGAAGAGGCTAAGTTGACCTTAATTCAATTCATTTACCATTAAATATCAGTAAAATAATTCAAACGCTTGACAAATTTCCGAAGCCGCTCTGTATAATAGATGATCACAACTTGCCAAGGAGCTACGCTAACATTTTTGATATAGTTTTATATGCCGTAAGCAGGCATTAGATTTATAAATTTATTGGTTCGGTTCTCAATTGTCATTTTTTTAAAAATTAACAATGGCCAGAAACAATTTTATAATCTTACAAAAGTTACTCACCTACATGAAAAATAAGTGATTAACCAACATACATTTTGACATTTAAGACTTTTCTCCTTCCAAGATGTTAAATTATATTGTTATGGGGTAACAAGAGAATTTAGTTTCTATTTGAATAATAATTTCCAATGTTTTAATTTAAAAGCAGCCAAAACGCTTGACAAATTTCCGAAGCCGCTCTGTATAATAGATGATCACAACTTGCCAAGGAGCTACGCTAACATTTGTGATATAGTTTTATATGCCGTAAGCAGGCATTAGATTTATAAATTTATTGGTTCGGTTCTCAATTGTCATTTTTTAAAATTAACAATGGCCAGAAACAATTTTATAATCTTACAAAAGTTACTCACCTACATGAAAAATAAGTGATTAACCAGGATACATTTTGATTGACATTTAAGACTTTTCTCCTTCCTAGATGTTAAATTATATTGTTATGGGGTAACAAGAGAATTTAGTTTCTATTTGAATAATAATTTCCAATGTTTTAATTTAAAAGCAGCCAAAACGCTGAAAGTCCTTGATGAATATAAATTCTTTTACTTCGCATTCTTTAGGCGTGGAACCTAGGAATGGCCAGTGATACGCAGACTACTACTATTAAGCTGGTGCGTACCTTAAAAATAGTTAATCATTTAGCATTTTGAACTAATGAGACCGACAAAGTTCTGCGTAACAACAATTATTATCTTGTATTAAGCTTATCTATCTTAAAATTCTTCTGTTTGGGATCACGTCACCACACAAATGACTAACGTTGGCGCAATGACAATGGATCTTGTTTGATGTGATGTCCATATGAGTACACCATAAATACATTTTAATGGTTGCTACATATAACTATTTGCTGACGCATCTAATATTTAAAACGATTGATGATCTATTGTGTTCATTTGATGATTTGCCATCGGCGAACATCAAAAGAGACGGAAGTCGCAGCATGAAAATTTATTGTCCTTGAGTACCAGTAACACAAGATGTCTCAATTCCATTCTGTACCCGAAATCCAATGTAGCAATTTCACAACATATAGCTACCTACTTCCTTTCAGCGTGCATTGTTGCTCCATATTTCAACTGCAATCATTACAAACGTTGCAACGTCCATTAGATGTATGGAGTGCGAATGATATTGGCAAGTGTTAAATATATAACGATTGAGTCTATAGACATGTCTATCTGTTACTACCATTTAAGAATCTCTTGACAAGAATTAAACTTTTAAAATAACCAAATCAGTTTTTAAAATGTCCTCTTTTGCGTTTTTTTAGATATCTCAACTCAAACCAAGCCTAATTCCCACGCGAACATGTACCGATAACAAACACACGTAATCCAAACTTTCCTAAGCATGTAGTTTACAATATTACTCGAGGTACAGATAGCGCATGCATGGTTGAAGTAGGTAGTAGTCTGGTAAAGACATGGGAATTCAAAAAGGCTATTTCAAAACCTACATTGCAATGTCACTTGTCCTTGTAAATCGGATCTGTTTATAACACTATCATATCGTTAGAAAGTAAATATTAATTTTGTCTCTCTGCGTAAGAGAGAGCTATACCTATTTTCTGAAACAACAACATCATATAGTAATACTATTTAATCTGAGCAATTGCACGACATATATAACTCTTTGTCGTCTCCTCTCTCCACGCCACAACTCCCAACAACTCGTGTATTTTCATTCCTATCCGACGCAGTCAACACCGCGTCAACCAGAATAGTGTACTCATCATCATGAAGCACACATCACAAGTACCTACGAAACGTGATTATTTCTTTAACCTTTTGCAACACAGTTTTTATTTCATTTTACACAGTTATAAGTTACTATCTTTTCTGATTGATACGTTTGCATTCATGTATGTATACGCGCCTGTACATAAAAAAATTCAATCTCGTTTTGCAAGTTTTTGAGAAAAGAAGACCAGAAAATTAACAGACGAGACGAGAAAATTTATTTCAGAGAATGAAACAAGATGGGAACTTAACAGAAGATTGGTACACACACACACACACGACGTTAGCTACACACATTTTCTTTTATCAAGGCAAAATGTACACGTACACAGTCGCATCTCTCGTCAGTAACAAGCAGATAATGAAGTACAAGCACGGGGAGATCACCCAACCGTTTACATTTACATGTACATCGTCAATATCTCATCCTCTCACACACCGCTTTACTATAATTATCAGGGTATAGAAATAAACGTGCAGACACACATTGGGGAACAACAAGATTAGTAGGCATGTCCGTTTCAACACATTTTACTTTACAATTTAATATTAATAATCACGCAGGCATTGTTCTATCGCGGCTGCTTTCTTTTTTCATTAGACAACTTCCGATTTAAATGTTTCGAGATAAAAAAAAACTATGTTGCAATAATTCATTCAGCTGTTTAGAGGTCCCGCGCGTTCTTATAATAACATATTACCTTTCATATTGAGTAGCATTTTACCCCTTCG
>JAHZNB010000693.1:0-15991 GCA_027744295.1 Callyntrura guangdongensis | reverse complement strand
AAAAGCAGTGACGCAGAAACAGTGCTCAACACGGTTCCGCCAAATATCTTGAAGAATATTCAAAAACTAACAGAGTTTAGTGAAAACAACAAGACAGAGTCGAATTCTATTGTGAAAATCCCGTGGTTTTTTAACTTTAATCGACAGAGATATCCGGCTTTTGATAAAAAACATGATCCAAGGTTAGATTCGGTGTGATCAATGACAATATATATGTAAATGTATACCATACGTACATTTCAACTCAACTAAATTTTAGTATTTTATACCGTTCCGAATTAAACACATTTTTTAACCTAAACATAAACAAACAAAATATAATATTCCCCAACATGTAATTACATATACATATTTTGTTAGAGTGGATGCGCATGCAACAAGGAATGACTCTGCAAATGTGTCCACTAGATCTGTAAAAATCCCTATCTGATACCAACGACCTACGTTGTCCAATACACAATTTTAAATGACGATTGATCAGATGCCCTCATTTGACTTGTTGATACTAACTAATTAAATTTACGGCATCCTAAAGTCTGGCATTCGAGGACTGATAACACGCACTGTTTATCTTAGTAGCGGTACAAATGCATCTGAAAATCTTCCGAAAAGAAAATGAAAGCCGAAAAAAAAACAATTTCATCAGATTTTGGGATACAGGTATGCATGTATGCAGTGATGTGCTCAAACATAATATGTAACTTAAGTACGTGCTTAAAAAGTAATTAGAACACGAACGCAGAACAACTTGTCAGTCATATTAGCTGTATTCATTTGTATATATGAAAGATTTGTGTTTATGTATGGTTAAACCAGAAACTACTAGAGCGTAGAGCGCTGCTACAGAAGTGTAAATACGATGGTACAATAAATACAACTTTTGTGCATACTTAAACAATCATAAATGTCCCAACCGCGCTGGTGCTGTCAAAAACTCATGTATACAACTGCATGGACAATACTTGGCTTTTGCCTTACCTGTATTTATTGCATATTTTATGCTGCTGTAGCAAAACTCACAAAATAATAAAAAATTGAGAATTTTTATGATCATTTGATTGATTATACTATTTGGGAGCCAATGCAATGCGAGTAGGAAAGTATCTTAAAAACAGTTTCGCAATCTGTTGACAAACATGTTTCACAACTGCATACATTCAACATTAACAGAAAAGAAACAACATGATTTAATTGAAGATGCTACTCTTCTGCATACTAATAATCTTAGCTACAAATTAGTAAAATTTATATAAATATATTATCTATGACCAGCTTATCTGCGTTTATTGTTGAATGTTGCATCCCATAAGTTTGGCCGCCTTGTTACATGACATGCACAACTATTTCAATGAAACCAACTTTTGATATACCCATACTTTATTGCCATCGGCATCTGCAGCTATCGAATCACATGAGTTCGTAAACACCCCCAAGGTCAGGGGGTGTCTGACAATTTACCTTAAGGTATGAAAATGTGCCGGATTAATTTACCTTTGCGTTGCGACCGCAAAAGGAGCGATCGGTAGGGGTAAAAATGTTTGTTGTTGAGCCACAACCTCGTTTTAGAGATTTTTGACATTGGGATAACCCTTGGCCCCTACACTCTTGGGTCAGATTGGCTAGGTCATCCATGGAGTATAAATTACTTAATTAACACTATAACGGTCGGGTCATACTGAAGTACCTCCTATGTGAATGCCTCCTACGTGTACGGCAGTATACGAAATTGAAAATGCTGCTGGTTGAATATTCCAACAATTTACTAAACTTTTTTAAATTAATATACATAAATATAATGAAACGCTTGTACAGTACATGATCAACAAAGACCATTATCATGTTTCGTTTCAGTCGTAATTAACGTCCGATTCGAGTTAGTGTAGTTAGTGCCCTCACAATACTCACCATCATCGTCCATGCAATTTACAAAAAAATACGTGGCTGCAATGCAACACCCATTCAAGGGCTTATGACTACCGCTTCTTCAGAAAAAATAAACTGGAAGTAGAAACCTTACAAATTTGATAAGGGCCAGAGAGTTAACATTAGTCGGTTTGTTAAAGAGCAACGGTAGCAACACCCTGCATGTCCAGTCAATTACAGTACACTGTACTTAACTTGCACCTATACCTACCTACCTACCTTCACAATGCTAAATGATTGATTACTTCAAGTAACTTTTTATTCCAACGAATCATGCACATTATGAGTGATTTAAAGCACTTTAGTTTACTATCCGCACTTATGCATTGCTACATAGTACTTAATAGTTATATTGCCTGTACTTGTTTTTGTGTACAAAGTAAATCAATACATTATACTCTTGTCACGCATCGCATCCTCATTTACACAATAGTTACAACTTTAGAGCGAGAAGCAATTTGCACTATTTTTCTTTGGCATTTTATCATTAAATTTTAAATCAATTTCAATCGAGCAATTAGAAAATAATAACATCAAGGGATTTTGTTGTTGTAGTGTAAATAAATATTAGTAAATATAAAACGTGTGCATATTTTACGAGATCAACTTAAAGTACTGGACTACAGACTGCAGAGCAGTCAAATCTGCGGATATGCCTACAATAACTAAATATAACCAATAAGGGGTTCTCACCACAGTGGTGGTGAACGACTTCCTTACAACTTTCAGAAGAGATACTTATCGACACATTAAATAAGAGATAACGTTCCTTTTTCTTTGATTACTATGATGAGCCCAAAAATAATTTATTTTTATTTTTTTGTACGCGCTCAAGCGAGTTCTTAAAATATAAAATGTTTAGTATACTCACACAGACACGCATTAAACGATTAATGTCAGTTATGCAAGTTATTACTCCCATATACACACTTTTGCTTTGCTTGTTTTCATTAAAGTGACTTTACAGCACTGTTTTCGGCATCAATATATAAACCCAAAACAAAATCCTGACATGGATTGCAATAATAATATTAACGATGTAGCGTTGATTTTTGGCTGGCTACGTACAAAAAAAATAAAATCGCAATCCTCACAAATACACACTTATTGTCTAATTGTCTTCCCCATGTTATTTCTTGCATAAGTTTAAGGTATTTACTTTGAAAAATAAATTATTAAGGCAAATCCCTTTACTAATGCTACAATTTCGCAAAAAATAAAAGGAAAACACATCGCGCGCATTTTTTTTCTACACTTTTTACACAAAGGGTTCCTTCTTGGTATTCCTTCCTTCACAAAGGGCTCTACCTTTTTCACAGCCTCTCTGGTTATCCATCAGTGACCAGAAAGAGAGAGATATGATGACCAACTACTGCACACGCACATGTAAGCAGATGGATAGGCGTACATGGTTTGTGGCCTTGCAGGCAGAACCTCCTATAAATGAAATGAGAGCAATTATTTTTCTTGTTATTATTTTTATTTTTACTATTTTCAGCTTACTTGGATGTAATTATTGAAGATACTTCATTTTTAACTGACGAGGATAAAGGAAATGGTCTACGGTCTCATTGATCTTAACTCACGTATTAATGATTTCCAAATTAATACAAGGCACCACCACCACCGCACCACCATGGGGCCATTTGAGCTTTATTTCATGTCCTGCTCAAAGAGTATCAATCCATCTACTTTGCATTCAGGCCTGATATTATTATTGCTGAAACAGGCAGTGTTATGATTTTAGTCCCTTGGTTGCATTATTTAATCCAATGTACACGTCAACTCTTGCAACAACTCTGGCTGCCAATAAGCACAATGCACAGGAAGTGGAACATTAAATAGATTATTGGCAATTTGCTGCTCGTTTAGCTACCTCCACTGGTTATCGGTGATTTTTAGAAGTTATCTGTTTGTTTGTGAGTGTGTGTGTACCTATTTGGAATATCATTTTAATATTGGGATATCATGAAATGCGCGCAAAGTAGGTTAATTAAGGAAATTGGACTCACCAACAATTCCTATTTGTTATTGTAGGACAATTGCCTGAGTTTGGAAGGAGCAGTGCTACTTTTCACACAAATAGTGACAAGTGCAGGTCGTGGTTGTGGTCTGGTGGCACGCAAGCAGACGGTGGGAAAAAGTGAGCGTTTCAAAAAAATTACGGAGGATTCGATTTCAAAAATGCATTTTAGTTTAGGTATTGGATAAGTAAGCAGTTTTATCAGTTCCTCGCACTCCTCCTCCCGACAAAGCGGTCAAAATGGCGGTTTTGCCATCTCTGGACAACCTTCGAGCGCTTTTGCAGCGGGTGATTTTTGTGCCTATAGTGTACGGGTTTATTAGTTTGCTGCCCATTTTTCTCACAGGATGGGAGAATTCGGATAGGCTGGCAGATCGTCTTTTTAGCACGGTTCGGAGCAAGGAAAACATGTTTGATTTTATTGTTGTGGGCTCGGGAACAGCAGGCGCGTTGGTAATTGAGAGGATTTACATAATACACAACACATTATGTATTTTTGTCGTTGGAAAGTTATCATAACGTTAAACTTATTACTGTATTTTTTTTTTGAAAAAAAAAATAAAATTGGTAATCTTGTAGGTGGCAAATCGTTTAGCGGAACATTACCGAGTGCTGCTTCTTGAAGAAGGTACGGTGACTACATGTATTATGGTGCATTTCATGTTGCAGTGTCCAATTTCAGCTCATGCTGTAATTTGTCCGATAATTGCCCTGTAAATCTAATTTAATGTGTGCCGTTTTTATCTTAAATTTTTGACTAAAATATTGCATAAGCAGAACCACTTAAGTACAGTATCGGTTTTCATTGCAAAATTTTAATTTATGCGAAACCATACTATTGATTTATAAATTTTTAATTGTAGTTAATTCTAGCATTTAAAAGGAATCATAAAAAATTCAGAAAAAACTGTAATCGATGACGCATGGAATATTACTAAATTCTATTAATTTTTGTTTTAAAAAATTGGTCAACATAGGTGGGACTCCCATTGCCTCTTCAGACGATACCAGGTAACTTTTGCATACATAGAAAAAAATACTGGTACAGTGAAATGGAAACAGGGGATGAAGTGGTTTTATTTAAATATGTCCAATATTTCTTGATCATCTAGCTCTTGCCCTAAAATTTTTAAATCATCCCCAAACGTGACTGGAGTCACAAAACAGTTCCACAAAGAAATGCTTGCCTCAACTCAATCAATCAAGTATAAATTTAGTATTTAAATAAAATTAACTAAATCATAAGTTGGGCTAAACAGTACCACTCATGTTCCATGTCATTGTTTTCTAGCAATCAAGCTGGAGTGCTGGAAGAGGTCTGTTTATAATTTTTTTGTAATTTTTTTAGTTTTTGTATGACAATTAATGCGTACAGACAAACGTCAAGCGATTATACCTACCATTCAACTAAAGAATACGTTCGTATCAAAACTTATAAAATGTCGTCAAAATTATCAATATTAAAAAATTATAAACCTGTAAGGTCTCGGCGGATCAACAAACATTAACTTCATGACTCACGTGAGAGGTAATCCAATGGATTTTGAAAGTTGGGCTGAAGCAACTGGAGACCCTGCTTGGAGTTATTCAAGTGTCCTGCCATATTTCAAACGATATGAGACTTTTTCCGGTACTTCGAATGATCGTAAGTTAGCAAAATTTCACAGTGCCCCTCAGTTTAGCACTTCTTCATTTAACCTTTCGACCGAATTGCTATCTGAAAAATATAATACTCATTACTCACTCAATTTACACTAGCGGAAGCACGTGGTCATGCTGGTGAACTGAGAATACGGAAACCCAGCTATGTAGGTATATCAGAGGATTGGGTTCGTGCAGGTCAAGAACTGGGCTACCCATTTGTTGATTTAAATGGTCATCATGAGGAAGGTACCCGTTTCATACATACACGCACAACATGATATATAAAAAAGACAAAAACATTTTTGCAAAAATTATTTTTATATTTTTTAAAAAAATCATTAATTGTTTTATGACTGGTTTATAGGATTTGGTATTTTACAGTACCCCATTTTCAAAGGGATTCGACAGTCCACGTACACATCATTTTTACTTCCTATGCATAAAAGTCCCCGTTTAACAATCAGACGTTACGCTCTTGTTCGCAAGGTAAGACAACATCATATAGGATTTGGTATTTTACAGTACCCCATTTTCAAAGGAATTCGACAGTCCACGTACACATCATTTTTACTTCCTATGCATAAAAGTCCCCGTTTAACAATCAGACGTTACGCTCTTGTTCGCAAGGTAAGACAACGCCATACAACAGTTTAACGTACACGGGCACAGCCATATTATGTACGCATTACTCAATACTTTTTTTAACATTTTTCAAAACATTCGTGTCTACTTTTGTACACCAACAAAGGTACTGTTCCGCGATATGAACAACATGGCATATGGCGTGGAGTACGTAAGACATGGGAAAATCGAAACCGTAATTGCCACTAAAGATTTTGTACACCAACAAGGTACTGTTCCGCGATATGAACAACATGGCATATGGCGTGGAGTACGTAAGACATGGGAAAATCGAAACCGTAATTGCCACTAAAGAAGTCATTCTCAGCGCTGGAACTCTCGGCTCTAGTAAATTATTAATGCTTTCGGGTGTCGGACCACGTGAACATTTGGAAGAACTTGGAGTAATGCCGCACAAAAAAAACCCACATATGCTATAATATTTATTATTAGCAGAAAAATATTGATCCATAAATTTTTTTGTCATTGAACTTGAAAGTTTAACGTGTTCGTAATAAAAAATGATCTCTTTATTCCCCTTTTAGATTCCCGTGCGGTCGAACCTCCCAGTGGGAAGTAAGCCCAGATGCTTGCCAAATTTTATTGACTCGATTCAGCTTGTCAAAAGGCTTTTTAGACTTACAAAAAAAACATGAAATTTACTGATGTATTCGTTTTGTCACAGGGAATTTACAAGACCATTTAGCAGTTCACCTTGGTCCTTTCTTTATCAAAGAGCCCAAGTCATTCCTTTTTGACCGGGATGTTACACCCGAGAATATCGTTCGTTGGTTATTCTTGGGAACGGGTCCAATTACCACAACAGGCTATCAAGGAGCAGCATCTATAGTGTCGAGTATTGCCAAATCTCGGGGACAGGCAAATTGGCCGGATCTTCATTTAATTCTGCATGGTCAAGCAATCCATCAGGGTTACACGGATGCATTTGCGTACGCTTATGGCCTTCAAGAGGATGAGCTGATGCAATACTACAGCAATGCCATTGGTCGGGACAGTTTTCATATTTACGTGATTGGCTCCCGGCCAACCTCCACAGGTCAAGTGTTGTTGAGTGGGGCGAGTATAAGTGATCCTTTAGTGATAAATCCTCGGTATCTGGAGGATGGAGGGAATGGGGACTTCAAAGTACTGATGGAGGGGGTGAAATCAGCGTTACATATTGCAAATACGACCACGTTTAAAAGACTGGGAGCAGAATTTACACAGGCAAAATTGCCAGGATGTCAGGAGCTGGACCACGGTACAGAGGCGTATTGGGAGTGTTATATCAGAAGGTTCACGTTGACCATGCATAATCCTGTGGGAACTGTGGCAATGGGTCAGGTGGTGGATTCGGATCTTAGGGTACGGGGAACTCGGGGACTGAGAGTTGTGGACGCAAGTATACAGCCTACTCTTGTTTGCACAGGAACAGCGGCATCCACATTTATGATTGCGGAGAAAGGAGTAGACTTGATTCTGAAGGATTACGGAATTCCGGATAGGGATCAGGACTTGTTTGATGTGGTATTTGGTAGAAATGGGTTCTTTAAAAAGAATCCTGTTTTAAAGATTCTACAGCGAGAATTTGACACGATAAACCCATTACGAGCCCTGTTCAAGCCGTTTGCAGCAGCAACTGATGTAAATGCAGATGGTGATGCTAAAGAGAGATTTACAAGAAACGGAAGGATAGATAACCCGTTTCTACAGGTTTTCAGCTCTGTTTTCGGAAATGCCAATTTGCCAACAGGGGATAACACTATGGCGGGTTCTGGATATGTTGAATTGAATGAAAATCAAGAAACTGGAAAGAGTTTGAACGGTTCCAGTTTCCAACGCAGGTCAACGGAAGACATGGAGCCGGCAACTGAAGACAAAGGCAATGTCATTAGTAAAAACCAATGGGTGCTGCAACCAGCGGTGTCTAATAACGCCATGTGGAACTCCAAGCCTTATTCAGAGTCCAACAGTCGTCATTTAGCTAACCCGCAAGCAAAAGCGGTTTCCAGCGGTTTGAAGATAACCGAGTTGACAAAGAAGAAGACGAAAGGTGGAAAGCGATATGCTCTCTTGCAAGCACTTTTAAAAGAAGCTGAACTGAATGCAACTAACGCCAAGTTGGCAAAGACCAGTAATAAAGGCGCTATTCCACTGTCCCCCACCCCAATAACGAAACCAACAGTCAAACCAGTGGTAGAAGTAGTGCAATTTGTGAAGCCAGTGGTAAACGCTTTTGAAAATGAAATTGACGTAGACGATGCGCCTGTAAAAACGAACAACTTGACCAACAACAGCAATGCAACTGGGGGAGTGGTGGCTAAACCAATTTTGATTAACCCATCGCAGTATGGTATACTACCAATTAGTAATCGTCCCTCGTTGTTCTCTCCTCCTAACAATTTTGGTTATAATCCCACGCCAGGTCCATTGGGACAGTTGCTACAAAGCCTAAGCTCGTTTGAAGCGTTTATGAGGGCATTTACTGCCAAGGATAGGATTCTTATTACGCCGAGTCCAATCAATAACGGAAATTTGTTTACTGCTACACAGCCTCCGCCTCCCAACATTTTTCAAACTAATAATAACGGGAATGCTTTTAATTTTCTGTCTGCATTCAACAACAACAACGCCAACAACAACAACTTAATCAACAACAACGCCAACAATATCTTTGCACCGAATAACGCAGGTGGAATTCCAACAAGTTCAGTGACTACCAACAGCCCTTTTAATTTTCTATTTCCTGTAACGGCATCAGTTCCTATTTTGCCAAGAGCAATTAATACTAACCAGAGCAGTGCTTTTGCCAACACCGTCAACTTCAACTTCACCGGAAATAACACCAGCAATAATACCACCACGACAAGAAGCGACAATAACATATTCTCCGCTTGGTTCAAACCCCTTCCTAAAACGCCGTCTAGTACATCGGCCTGGTTTAAACCTCTCGATAAACCTCTCGATAAACCTTCCATTTCATGGTTTAAGCCCGTGAACAATGCTAAATCATCTGCGTCATCCTCATCCTCTTCTTGGTTCCAACCTTTTGTCCTCAACAACGACAAAAGCAAATCCATTACTACTTCTACAACTACTTCCTGGTTTAAACCCTTTACGTTCAACAGTCAACCATTTTTCAATTCTGCATCTGCTCGTGTCAGCACTACACCATTGCCTCCACCCACAGGAGGAGATCCATTAGGAGGTTTATTCGAGCTATTTCTTGGGGGATTAAAGAAACATGAGCGTAGGGCCGTGTTCAATACTTTAGATAGCATGCTACAAGCTGGCGAAGGTCTGGCAGATATTCTTGGCGCTGGTGGTAGCAGCAATAATGGTAGTACAACCGCGAAAAATAGTCAAAGTGTTAATTTTTTTGAACAGCTTGCAAAGGGCATACTACCGAATATTACAGCTAATGGCACCACCAGTGATTTTCAAAGTGACAGTGACGTCTTTTTACGGAGTATGATGGCATTAAATGATGTGCTAAATTTGCAAACGACGACGACGACTTCGACGTCAGAGAAACCAACAGCAGCATCAGCATCTCCATCGTCGTCAGACGACAGTCTTGAAGACTTTTTAAGCACATTCAACTATCCACCTACGGAAACAACATCAGCAACCCTCCCGGTCAAAAATAACACAACAATAAAGTCTGACACAACTACCACTACTACTAGTACAATCCCAGTTGTTCCAACAAAATAGCATCCTAAAAAGATGCGACGTGAGATGTGACACACAGTCTCCCATGGCCAAAAGAAAAGTCAAAGCTATATGGAGCCTGTGTGTGTCGGGGTGAAATGATGAAAAATTCTAACAAGTGCTAAGAAAAAAAGACTAATTTTTGTAATTTTCCTAAATAACCAAATTACCATAACCAGATAATCTTGACTATTACTTTGGCTTAAAAACAGTGTCAAGTGTAGAGTGAATCAGGTAATATCTTGGGAGGGAGATTATATTTTCTGTAGCCGGGGTCAAATTTTTTTTGTACCACGTTGATCGTTTGCCATATTGTAATCTAATGTAATTATATTATCTTGAGAATGTAACTCTCCCTAGAGAGAAAAATCCCTTTTAGTTTCGGTTTTACCATTAAAATTACAACCCAGTGTAATAACCGTCGTCGTTTCAATTTCAACCGCACTGTTGTGAGTTGTGGCTAATGTATATATAGGTAGTCCGTTTGTATATAATTGTATATATTGTAACGTAATTTAAGCTTCTAAATAAAATTTCTTTTGTATAGCTGATATCTATCTTTGAAATCAAGAATAAACAACCGTGTTATTTTTCGCCAAACAACAATATTATTAGGTACACTTATTTTTAACTAGTTCGTATTTCTGTGTACGAACACGCTATACTAACAACTCTACTATAACTTGTGCTTTTGTACATAAAAAATCGTTCTATTTTTGCTCTATTTTTATTACAAGTGCACAATATGCAGATTTTCATTTTCAATGTCATTGCTTGCTTTTTATGAAGTGTCGCGAAGAAGACAAAAACGTCGCGCTTTTAAACATTCGCGCGCTGGGCGAATGTCGTTTGCATTGCTTGCATCACTCTCGATTGGCTAATGCATATATTGTTGTTGTACAGCAGCGGAAGGAAAGAAAAGTAGTTTTTTAAGAATAGAATACACTTTAGGCATATTGCTCTCTCTGTTTTTTGTTTGTAATCCTCCTCCGATCTCTTGATCACCGTACCTAAAAAAATCACTGGCATACGCAACTCGGCACTTTGTTTCGTTTCATTTTTTCTTCTCTCCCGTTTGCCTTGACATCTCGGATGATGTCGCATTCTGCAGGATTGTAACTTGTCTTTCATGTCGTGTTGTCATTGTCCACAACGGCACATTGCGAGAGAGAGAGAGAGAGAGATCCTCTCGTACAGAAATATAATGTATACCTACGTTAAAAAAGAAAATGAACTGGTGTTAGTATTTTTACCACCAACGTTAAAAACTTTTCTTTCGTCAAATCGTGTGTAGAATTACCATCAAAAACCCACAGAGAGAGAGGGAGACCAACAGCGAGATATAGATCCACGGTAGATTTTTTTATTATCTCTGATTGTGGATTGAGTATAAGCGTTCAGTTCTTTGTAGTGTTTTTCCCGATGCAGTTCTTCTAGTGAGTGGTATATAAGATCATAATCTATTTTTGGAACTTCACCTCGATCTTCCTTTTCCCCTTGGCAAAACAGTCTGTTTTGTTGGTGAGCTTGTATTATCTATATAGTCATTCTTTTTTCGATAACAGACCAAAAAGTTTTTCCAACGGTAACGGCATTATTGAATTTTAAAAGTAAATACAAGTAATACACAAGATGTTCTGTGTGTATTATGAGGAGGGCATAGACAGGCTATGTGTTCCGTAGGAAGCATTTAATAAAATGGTTTGGCGAATTTAACACTTTGGGAACACAATGAACCGTTGATTTGAGCGTTACGTGATGATAATGATCATGACGATCATGGTGCTGTTGATGATGATATGCTAGTAAAGTAAATATTTTTAACAGAAAACAGAGAATAGAAGGCTAACGTTAACGTAAGCATCCGTCATTTCACAGGATCCTGTGCCGCACATGCGGATTTTTTTTCTTTCGCATATACGGTTTAAAAAAGGAATGTGTCCCGTGTAATGTGGTGGCATTTGCATAGAAGATTACCGTTTTGGGGACAGATTCGTATCGCGTCGTCGCGTGCGATTCAATCCGCGTAAATATACTACACTTTTATTGTGTCAGCAGGGAGAGATATCTCGAAGAAAAACCTGAGAGTATCAAAACCTGTTAGGTTGGGCTAGTCTCTTGCGCTGGAGGAGTTTGCTTGTGTTCAGAAAAACCCGACACTAGTTTTTCGTGTGCGCTGTGGTAGTGTTGGTTGTTGTTCCTTTAGTGCTGCGTCTGCTGTTGGTGCGGGGAAATATGTGGGTCTATTTTAATATTGACTTTTGATATTTTTTGAAGAAAATGACAATGAATAATTTTATTAAGTTGGTGTGAGGGAGAAACTGGTACCTGCACAGAGGGTGGATTTTTGTTGTTATTACCGCGCCATTATTTATTTTTTTGATAACCGATTGTAGTAATTGTTAATAGATTAAGCAGAACGATAACGAGTAACGATAATTCATTGGTACAAAATAACGACGGGTGTTTTTCAAGAAAAAAATATTTACTCGAGATTTGTAGTTGCGGATTAAAACCTATAATTTACAATAGTCTTTGCTCCTTGCTCACACGTTGTGAATTTCGTATTGATAAAAATCTGTCGTCATTATGAATGCGACAAACTTTACTGACACGGACATGGTGTCGGATAGTTTGGTGCCGCTGGTGGAGGAAATGGGAAATGACGACGGTGAACCAGTTTATATTGGATTTATCGGTAAGAACTAATTTTCGAACAAGGTTTTCTTTTATTCAATTCGATTTTATTGTAATTGTGTACATAAAAGTAAATACAGTGGATGTATACGAAAATGAACGGTTTTTGTTCACGGATGTTTGTATATAATTATTTCAGAGTCGTCCCTGCTGAAAGTTGTTCCAAAATTTTTCAAAGCCATTGTAACTCTTCTCATCAGTGGGCTTTTACTCCTAGGCACGTTTCTTTTGATAAAATTAGGGAAAAATGGGTATGAACAGAATGCAGATAAAAGTTTAGCGTTAAATAGCCAATAGCCCACAAAAGGGATGTGCTCCACATAAATCTTTAGATTTTTTTGTGTTTGGGGATATAGAGGAACACAGGTTATGCATAGAATGCTTTCATTTTTCTCCATTAGGTGTCGTACACATAGGAAATTAGAGGAAGATGTAAGAACAACTAACGGAAATGCAGGTGCACCGTTGCACTCTGTTGTGGTGACGCCACCTGACGATGACCCTAGTGTAGATGACTCAACTATTCCATCTAGCTCTTCGTTACAACCTATGAAATCCAAGCATATGAAAGTGCCAAAGCAAGCGCTTTTAAGAAGAGCTTCCGGTCCATTTGGGAGTGAAGCCTTAAGTAATTTTATCTTGTGGTTTAAAGAAAATACTAACAAGGAATTTATAAAAATCGTGTATTTGCATTTGCGCAAAGCAAATAATCGAATTGAAAATATCACAGGTTTCGTCGGTGAGCAGTACACAATGAAAACGATAGAAAAAGAAAGGCACCACCATGTACACGGTCACAGTCACGGACACCATCCACATTACCATCACAGTGGAGGCAGTAGTACAGGAGGATCTTCTATTCATCAAAATGAGGAGAGTGGTGACACAAAGGGAAAATGGAACTGTTTTAAAAGCAGTAACAATAATAATTAGCAGCCAGGTGATTATTAGAAATAAGAAATAAGACATTCACTTAATCATGTTTACAAATTGTACAGAGAGCCGAATAAATTATTTTGATTGAAATTTATTCTATGTATCTTTATTTTTACTTAACTTAAACCAGTGTACTGAACATGGACATATCAAGTCTCACTAAAACCCCACATAATCTTGACATAAAGTAATAACTAAATTTTAAGATAAGGATGGCAGTATCACAACAAATCCTAAAATGTATTTATGAATTATCTATTATTAGTTTTACAATTCCCAAGTTCTACTTTCCTTTAAATGTAATGTGAGCAACACTTCTATACCAAAAAAGGACGTACTGATAGTACTTACAACAGTTATTGTGCATATCAAAAATGGAATGTTTGTTTTATTTACAGAGAGCGATAAGATCCGTAGATGCGGTACGTTTAATTTCTGCATAGCTTTAAATACTACGGGGGCGTATCATTTCACTCACAACACAAAATAGTCTGGCTTTGGCGTATCGAAACCAAGCCGGTTTTTCGGATTCACGTTAAACGTTGTTGGATTCGAGATTTACACGGTAGTCGAGTCGAGGTAAATTAAATTGTTGTATAAAATCATAAAATGGTAAACGTTTCCGTTTCGCCACCATATTATTTTGGAAGATCCTCCACGTATGAGGTTTCGACAGTGCTAACAAAAGCGGATACAAAACGGATCAGGTCACTTTGTCGGTTGTTGGCGGCTTCCATAACCTCCTCGTGGTCAGGTTCATCATCAGTATCATAAGTGGTAACACATTCATTGGTTATCAAACTGAAGCCAAAACATTTGATTCCACAGTGATGAGCAGCAATAACCTCTGGGACGGTACTCATACCTGCAAGGTAACAAAAATGCAAAAATTTGCATTAATCTGCAGAAAGATTTTTCTTTTGGGGCACAGTGAGAATTTCGTAACAGCCTTACCCACTGCATCAATGCCCAAAAATTTCATCATATTGAGTTCGGCGACCGTTTCGAAAGTTGGACCCCCGAGCATGGTGTACACTCCTTCGTGAAAAAAGTCACACATCCCTAGTTCCTTGGCTACGGATTTTCCTAACTTACGTAGATTTGCGTCATAAGCGGAGTTCATTTCATCGTCAGTATCATAAGTGGTAACACATTCATTGGTTATCAAACTGAAGCCAAAACATTTGATTCCACAGTGATGAGCAGCAATAACCTCTGGGACGGTACTCATACCTGTAAGGTAACAAAAACGCAAAACTTTGCATTAATATGCAGAAAGATTTTTCTTTTGGGGTAAAGTGAGAATTTCGTAACAGCCTTACCCACTGCATCAATGCCCAAAAATTTCATCATGTTGAGTTCGGCGACCGTTTCGAAAGTTGGACCCCCAAGCATGGTGTACACTCCTTCGTGAAAAAAGTCACACATCCCTAGTTCCTTGGCTACGGATTTTCCTAACTTACGTAGATTTGCGTCATAAGCGGAGTTCATTGCCAAGAATCGAGGACCAAACCTATTTGTCGTTAAAGAACACAAAATCCCTTATTAATCCTACCGTTTTTAAACAAGGATTAGCGTTTCAATTTTTCTCTTACACTTTTTATACATTAATGTGTATTGTATCATCCATTTTTTAGATAACAACTATATGACACACGTACCGAAGGAAAAAATGTGAAAAATAATACGGATTATAGCATAAACACGTAGAATAAAAAGACATATGATACATGATACATAATTATTGACAGATGCACATTTCAAGAAAATGAAGCCCCCTGTGAATAAATCTGAAGCACAAAAGATGATGATAATAATGCCAGTCATCTTTCATTACCATAATGGCTTAATCTCACAGAGGCCAAAGGGATGTATCCGTATACACCTTTGACCCTGTGCATTCATCTCATTTTTCCATACAATAATTTGTACAACGCCCTTTTAGTACATCTTATGCTGTCAGGTTAATTTCCATTATGGAAATTTTGCACCACGTGACGTTTTTTCTTAATCTTGTAGATCAAAATCAATTGATGGTCTTAATATTTCCTTTAAAAATCATATTTGATAAGATATACCTCCCATTAAAGTAAATCTTTCACCGCATAAACGTACCATTATGGAAGAAATTTTTGTGAACTGGGACAGATTAAAAAACTGGTTATTTTTTGAGACTATCTGTTATTTTCTGCTTGAGCCACATTTATCTGGTGCCACCAAGCGATAATGTCTGATTTATAAGTAGTTAATTGTGGTGACATCAGAAGACTATAAAAAAGTCAGGATTCTGTGGGTGACAAACATGATTTAATTTAGAGACTTGCCACTAATAACAGTAGCTTTACAACTTTTCATCGGGTGTTATCTTGACTTGAAGCACGTAGTTATGAAGAAGATTATGAATGCTATCTTATCTGATCTTGTTTTAAGATG
>JAHZNB010000692.1:0-34817 GCA_027744295.1 Callyntrura guangdongensis | reverse complement strand
ATATATACCTACATACGTATAAGCATTTCAGCAAATAAATAAATTTTCAAGTGTCTCAAGAGAAATCAAATCCTGTAGGAACTCCTAATTTTTAACGAGGCATCTGCCAGCTACTATAAAGTGAAAAGTTACGAAACGATGAATGAACTAAATAGAAAAATCCTTGCTGATGACAATTAAGTAATTTACACCGTGATGATTAAAAGCATGATTTGTGTACACTCTGTTGCTTCAGAAAAGATTTTGATTTTAGTTCCCTAGAGCCAATATAAGTCCCATTATACAATCGAGCCAATCTGCTGCGCAGTATTTGATTTAGTTTCTGTGAGTTGATACTTGTGAAAGGCAAATAAATTGTAACCGTATTTTGTTGCAACGTGGAATAGGAGCAGATTCTATCTAATAATAATCACAGAGTTTGTTGGAGCAGAATGTGAAATAGTGTAATCACTTCACTACTTCATCGAGGCCGCTACAAATTGCAATGTTCTAATCACTGGAAGTAATCACGCGCGATATTGTTTATCCATTTTTTCAAATTTACGCTTCGTCGAATTTTTGTTTGCTGAAGTTGAAGTAATAGATTAATTTATTATTAACGGCACAAGCAAACCAAATGGAAACGTACTGTATTTCATTATTTACGCAGAATCAATCTAATCAAATCCTGACAGTTACGAGTTACAAGTGGCATTGTCAACTGAAGGATAAAGCATAACGAAAGTAGAGAAGGTGAGTACTAATTCAAACGAAGGTAAGTTGTAGGTTATCAATTCATCATCTTATGCGGACGATAGAAAGTATGTTTCGTGTAATCGGATTTGCGATGTGAAAGCTGTTTCAAAGCACACACATTTTTTTGTTACAATCCTAATACAATATCCCTAATAGTATATCACCTTGATCGATTATTTCGTTCCTAGTATTTGGGTCGTATTCATGTTTATTTCAGAATCTGTAAGTTTAAAAAAGCCTTAGAGCAAAATGTTCTAATGTTCGGGCTGTCATTTCAATAGAATTGTTCTTATATTGTGAAAATAGATTTCCTTGGGCAAATATCTCCAGAAACCTGATGTATTCTATTAACAGTGATATGCTTCCATTTTTTAATGTTTCATTTCAATCTGCTGCTGCAGTTTTGTCGAAGCGAAGTAAATAGGTCTTAAGTTATAAATAATAATAATAATCACTAGAAGCGTAACAAAAAATCTCGCCTGCTGGTAAGAAGAGAGACGTAGATATTCCAGGGATAATCGAAATTCCAGATGCCACGCTGTAGATTTTTGTACGAAACCAAGTAGTATGTAAAAAGAAATCAACCTGTCGGATACACTACACGAAACAAAATTGTTACCTCCTGCAGAGCTCAGCCCCTACCATACACCGTTGACAAGTTGACATTGGTGCTGAAGGTGTCATGTACTTAAAATAAACAGAGCTGCCACTTTTGTTGAATGTACGTACACTTACAAAACTTTGTATGAACTTTTATAGAGATTTAATGTTTAATTTTTGAAGCAAATAATAATGCATAGGTATTTATGACGGTTAGGTATAAGCTATGAATTTAATATGTTAGCATCCGATAATTCTATGTTATTCGACGTAAGATTAAAGGATGTTAAAGCACATAACGCCACACAATTTTACTCACATATCCAGTGCATTTACAAATTTTATTTTCATTTTGTCGTAATTTTTGTCCTGAATAAGATTTTAGAATAAATTCGAAAACCTCACATATGAAACCTAACACGTTTCTTTCACTTCCACTAAACAATCCCCATACATTGCCTGTCATTCATTTTATGACGTTTAAAATTGAAATATAAAGTGATCCACCCACATGATAAAAACATTTTATATTCGACAGTATATCAACGGCAGGCGTACATCAAATGTACGTTCAAAGTTCAATCATCATTTTGTCGTAATTTTTGTCCTGAATAAGAATTTAGAATAAATTCGAAAACCTCACATATGAAACCTAACACGTTTCTTTCACTTCCACTAAACAATCCCCTACGTTGCCTGTCATTCATTTTATGACGTTTAAAATTGAAATATTAAGTGATCCACCCACACGATAAAAACATTTTATATTCGACAGTATATCAACGGCAGGCGTACATCAAATGTACGTTCAAAGTTCAATCAAAGTTCCACCTTGTTTCCCGAATGATTACAAACATATGTACTTATATTTAGGTAGGTGTGTGGGTAGTTCACAAAAGTTTCTTTTCTCGTTTTGCTTGGGGCGTTAGCAGATGTCGACTACCATTTTTAATGAAACTTTATGGAAAGAAGTCATGTCAGCAAAGTCCAAAGGTAGGAGCAAACCATGATGTCAGCGTGTGTGATTAACCATAACTTGAACGATTTAAATTCCAAGCCGTTGGCTAGCTTGGCCAGCATAGAATTCCTTTTTATTACGACCAAAGTACAAGGAAAGACGATCGTAAACTTTTTCCACAACGCATTGACAACAGGCACCGCCGATCACGTATCACTTGTGACGTGACGTTCCAGTCGAGATCAGGACGAAATTATAGAATAGGACTTTTCATTTACTACCAATAGGTCCTTCGAGTTTACAAATATATAATTGACATTCATAAGAGTTCTTTCATGTGTGCAATTTTGGTTGATTCAAAACCTTCGAATCGAAATGAGCCCAAGGTAAAACCGTACCAGAGAACGGAAACAAGGCGGGTTTCCTCCCTTCTTAAATCACTTTTGGAAGATTTGTGCTTCTAGTGCTGATCACGTTCACTAGGGTGCCGAAGGTCACCTTAAATAACTTGCTATCGTATCGTGTTCTCATCCCTATAAATGATAATGCTGACATAATTTAGTTTCTAGTTTTGTGAAAAATAAACTGTTATGTATGCTTGTATGTACATAGGTTTCTGAACGTGAACAATTTACTTCTTGTTCTCTAGCTCTTTTCACATTCATTAGTAAAAGTAGGTGGATTTCTCTCGCATAGTTTGCGAATGTGACAAGTCTGCGCCCACATATTCTGGAATAGATATTAGGGAAAATGACTTTTAAGCCTCGTTTTAGGTGGTAGTAAATGGTAATAGTAAGGTTTATTTGGGTAGCAATGGAGGCACGATAAGTCAAGAATCAATACTCTTTTTGCAGTAATCTGAACTTTCTCCAAAGTCAACATTTTCCTTGGGATTCCAAGAGTTAGTAATGGTTTTTTTGGGTAGCAATGGAGGCACGATAAGTCAAGAATCAATACTCTTTTTGCAGTAATCTGAACTTTCTCCAAAGTCAACATTTTCCTTGGGATTCCAAGAGTTAGTAAGTAAGTACGTAACAACCATGAAAATTACTTTTCCTTTTACAACTTTACATCCATTCGTCGTTACCTTGAAAGAGCCATAACTGCGACCTCTGTAATCACCAGGTAAATTCCAGCAGCTAGTCGTTGTCGAGTGTATGTTGGATGGATTCACGGGAAACGTTGCTGCAGGATGAGTCCCTGAAGACGTGATATTATTATTATTATTACTGCCTTTATTACTACTACAGCTTGGAACAACTCCCGTTAAGCTGCTTAAGCTTCCACCTAAAGCCCCACATCTACTCAGACTTCCATTTTCCTGCAAAAGTTGTGTCGTTCTGTCCAATCTCATTGCTGGTGACGCATTTTCCATCACCATCTGACTAGGTTGAAATGGCGACATTCGTCCCACTCGACTTCTATCACCACCACAGCTAATAGTATTACCGTTGTTGCTTCCACTGCCATTCTGGTGATCATGAAGAAAGTTTCTGTTGTCGGCCATACCACAACCTCCACCACCACTATTACTGTTGGAGTTTCCAAATAGATTCGGCTGCGAGTTGTGCCCACCACCACTACCATTAAAAGCATCCACGTTGAAGCCACCATCTCCACCGCCTTCGTGATTACTCATACTATGGTCCAAATACCCAAAGTTTCTGTCAAAATACACTTGGGTCAACGGCCGAGATGGTCCAATAGGATCCAAGTACTCATTCGCCTTTAGGCGCTCATAAATGGAGTCCAAGCTGGAGGATACTGTGTTCAGTAAAGGTGATCTGGTAACTCGATACGCTTGTTGTTGCTGATTCTGATTGTGCTGCTGTTGTTGGTTGTAAAATGAGGACGGAAGTGGTGGGTTGTTGGAAAAATCAGTTGTCAAGCGATTGAGCGGATGTTGGTGCTGCTGCCGTGGAGTAATAGACCTTTCACCAGGTGTGCCTGCATGTGGCATATTTGTAATGGAGTTTCGCGGTGGTGGTGGATTGTTAAAGTTGCTGCTGTTGAAATGTGGAAAGTGGTTTGAAGCAGACGCACCACCACCACTAGTATCATTTCCTGATGACGATGATTTGACAGGTGAGACAAGTGTTTGTCGGCCATGATACTCAAGAGGGGACGGGAGTAGCGGAAGGACTGACAAGTTACTTGATTGATGAAAAGGATTTTCAACGGTAATGCAAGAATTTGTACAATTATTGTTAGCGTTTGATGTACTACACGATGGGGAGGGTGAAAACGGTACTATGGGAAAATGATAAGATGCAATGTCTCTGTTACTATTATTGCCATTATTGTTGCTGAATGAGGATGATAATGGGTTGCATCCTCCACAGCCACCCATTATGTTGCCGCTACTGTTTCCAACAATTGATAAATCGATATTACTACCGGATAAAAGATTGTTATTGCTCCCCAGGAACTCATTACTGTTATTCTTATTGCTACCACTGGTACTAAGCCCATTATTCAGACCAAAGTGTCCGGCATCCAAAGATCTTGTCCTGGCGTACTCTTTTCGTCTTTCCGCTCGCATCCGACTTGGTCGAGGAGGTCGGGGAGACATTGGAGACGTTGGAGTTGTGGGATTTTCATTTTTAGAAGAGTCGACTTTACTGGCTTCAAAATTGGACGCTGACGACGCATCACGCGTGTAACCTTCTCTAATTCTGTCAGCAGAAGAGGTACTACTAATCGAAATATTTTTTCCAAAGTCTAGGTCATCTTCCCCCAAAAAATTTTCTCGGCGAAGAATGTCATTTAAAGTGGCAAGAAAGTCCCATTCATCTGTCGAGGAAGGCGAAACCATGTTAGGTGTCGTTTTACATCCTCTGTAAGGAAGTTGCTGGCGGTGTTGCTGTTGTGGGCCGGGGGATACTATTCTACTTGGATGCGGACTTGGTGAAAGAACCCGACGTGGAGGGGGAGGAGCGATGGAAAAACTTTTACTGTCATTTTGATTTCCTGTTGAACTTCCCTCAGTATATTGACCTGTCAGTGCTGCTTCAAACATGCGCTTCCTCTCCGAGACAGAAACTCCATTCCCAGCAGAGGGGGAGTCTGCAGTAGAAGAAACTGATTGATTAGCACATCCATTCTCGCTGACGTTGTTTTGATTTAGACCCCCTGCACTGGTAAAACTTTGCAGAAACCAGCTGCTGTCAACAATTTCTCTTTTCTCACTCTTCGCTCGACTAAATCTAGGCACGCCTCCAGACTGACTTCCAGTTCCACCAGTACTCATTTCCCTACAGTTGCTCGTCTTTTTATCATTAAATCCTTCCACATCTGCAATGCAATAATTTTTGCCATTATCTTTTCTAGAATGATTCATTCCCATCAACAGCGCAGGTTGTGCCACCTCATTAAGGAAAGGTCTCCGTCGGGGAGGATGTAGTTGATGTTCCCTTCCACCAGCAAGCTGCTCATTGTCATTATTTGTCTGCCCCGTTCCCTGTCTCCGTGATGAAGGTGACGGAACAGCGATGGATGAAGTACGCGAGGTTGGTAAGTTTTCGTACATTCCCGTTCCTGACGGACTGTTTCTTCCAAAGTTTTTGTAATTCATTTTCCCTGTCCTTAAATTGCCACCTTGTGAAGAAAGACCCGTCACCAGTAAGCACTATTACAGACTTTGAATTACCAACTGAGCTTTACAATTTCAGAATCCGAGATACATTTCAGATTACATTAAGGTTTTCGACGAAATCTGGTTCCAATAAATCAAGATAGATTTGAATTTAATTTAATACTACAATTAATCCCAGTCTCTAGCCTACAGCCTAGGTAAATAGTCATCAACTAGTTTGCGTGAACACAATGAATCCCGTGTAGAAAATACTTTCACCATAGTCAATAAACTTCCTCCTCCATTTCTAGTCAACCAAAGCATTTTTGTGATATACCTTAGGTAAGTTTGTAATTAACAACTAAGAATTTGTTGAAATAGCCGATCTCTAATAACGATAGCACAGGAACGCATTAGTTCAATCAGGCATAATCTTAATTACTTTGGTTGGTGATGCATGGAACGAGAGAAAAGGATTCTGTTTTATTGTCTTTCCTGAAATGAAACGTGTGCTCACTCTGCAAATCCGGTCTGGTTTTGATTTCGTCTGTAACCGGATAGTTTGGTTGGTTGGAAAATCAGTAAAATTGTGGTAGTCGTTTCATAAGGTAAGAACATGAACACAAACAAAACGCTATTTATGTTACGAGCACTTGTACCATTATCCTTTTTTATAGATTTGCACACCACCTAACATACTCCTGCTGCATACAGACAACGCAATGCTTTATATTATGCTGCTTTGTGTGCCTGAAAACTTATAACTGTTTTCTTCGAACCGAAAATATCGTTTGCTCGTGAAAGCGTATCCTTCAGCCCATATCTCATTAGGTTTAGGTATCTTCTGTTGCTTTGTTCTCTCGTGAACGGCTGTTAGTCTAGCTAAACAGTTTCTCAAATTCACAAAAAAATTAAGAACTGCAGCCAATAATTTTAATGAGACAACAAATGCCTATTTACACTGAACCAGCACACCACCATAATATACCATCAGAGAGACAGATGTCCGTCCAAAAGTTTTTTCTTCTTCTCTAATCGTTTAAGTCACAGTCGACTAAGTGGAAGTTTTATCATCCTTTTCTGATTGTACTCCTTGTGTGTGGGCGCACAAAGCAATCAGCATGAACGTATTGCGTATACAGAGACAGGCAGACACGTACACACAGCGAGTCAGTCTCTCTTTAGGAAAACTCGTTGTAATGGAGAAAAAAGAAAACTGGGAACACGATACACAATAACGGAACAGCAAACACGTTTTAAATGCATTCCTTTATTACTATTTTCCATGCATTTTATGGTCTTCAACCGCTTTGTGTACGAGGTCATAAAAGTATGTCGTTTATTATTGATAGCTCTCTTTCTGTGAGCGTTTTACTGTAAAACTTTCAAAAAAGGTCGCTTTCACTGTTTTCTACTTATTTGTGTGTATTTTACCTTTTAGTCATATTTTGTAAACGAAATAAAAGTTAGTAGAACCCAGCAAACGAGTCAAATGATCCACAGTTGTACACTCTAAGCAAACCGTTACGAGTAAAACGATATAATATGCCGCCTCTATATTTTATGCAAAGAAAACGAAAAAAGAGACTATTTTGAGCAGTTGACGGCGGCGATGATGTTTTTAAAGTCTCTAAGCAAACCGTTACGAGTAAAACGATATAATATGCCGCCTCTATATTTTATGCAAAGAAAACGAAAAAAGAGACTATTTTGAGCAGTTGACGGCGGTGATGATGTTTTAAAAGTTGGCTGCGAACATACACACACACACACTCACATGTTCACACATGCATATATGCAGAGACAAGTGTGCTTTCCACGGAATTCCTTTTGATCAATAATACAACACAAACACAGAGGCGACAAAAGCAACGAAATAGTGCCAGTCAGTCGGTGCGATATGCGGTGGTGGAAGGAAGTAGACACAGTCAACGTAATGTAGTGCTGCAGATGACAAAGTAGTAAAAAGTTGTACGTAGTAAAAGTTACATTATTTACGGTGAGAAATCATCTGTCCACAGGACCGCAAGAATACTTTAACAAATTAGGTGGACTGTGTGTATAATTGGACGTGTGTACAGAAAAGACATTAGTTGAGCTTTTGATGACAAGTCATGCCAGTAGTAACAATCAGCAAAACCATACCACAAGCGATCACCTGCACAACACACAAGTAATATAACATATAAACAACATATGTAACCGTAACCATTTTATAACGTCAACTGTATATAGGGTAATTATTACAAGTATTTATGTACCTGCTGTTGAAAATATAGGATCCTAAAAACCGGATAATATATTCTGCGGATAGTGGCAGATTGAAATTAACTTTGTACAACCGACTTTCTTCTGATGCGAGTTGAATAGGCACTTTGTGTACATTTTTATATAGTGATAGTGGTTGTATGTTGAATGTTAATGTATAGATAAAGATGTCTGTGTCGTGTCGGTAGGTCGAAAATATATAGTGTCTCCTATCGTCCAATAACTTGATTACCTACGTAAAAATTTCACTTGTAGCAGTTCACAGAGGATTAATACACAACCAAATGGGAAATTTGTAAACAACATTAGCAGTAGTGTATCTTTCGAATCAACAACCGGCAGACCGACCAACCGAGCATGAAAAATTCTCAAGTTGGTGTCCAATTATGATACGCTTTTCTCATAGCTAAAGACACGGAACGTGAACGTGAAAAATGATCATGAAGGGAAAAATGTTTTCTCCTTCTCTTGTATCAAAAGAACACGTACCGTAACGTTGATATCTAAAGTGTAGTCTTCGAAAGGAATACTTTTTTTTACAATTTTAGAACATTACGTGTAGGTAGGCAATAAAAACTTTGAAAGAACGGTAAAAATGACAAGACATTTTGAGTTTAACCTGCGAGCGAGCGAACTCAACAGGATTCGGAGAAAATGATAATATATAGAGTTTATATAAGTCTATATTGGTGTGATATGATGATAGGATAGTATATCACTTGGCGCACTTGTTTTTTGCGACTTGACTTGCCACGCGGTATTGATGGCAGAGGATGTTAAAAAGTCGATACACAAAAATACACATAAGCAGAATACGACGACATTTATTTAATCATGTGGCATTGCACTCTCCTCTCATAGATGCATGGACTGATCCTAATCCTATGATACAAAAACTGGTAATGTCACCACCGCCATTCACTTTGGAAGAAGCAAAAAACAATCTACGAGCCCATTTTTTGATATCCACGAAATTCAATCAGAACAGATAATATACTTAAGTTTTCAACTGGGAACGCTTAAAATGGAGTGGTCCTTTCTGCCATGTATAAAAAAAGAAACTTCCTATTTATCGCACCGCATGTTGTCTTATATCTTACAAGGAGTCACCAAGAAATATGAAGATGCTACTTGACAATCAACTGAGTTATCTAAACACACACACACACACAACCGAATATGTGTAATGTACATATTCACTGCCATGCTCATGTTATAGCAGGAAATAGGAAATGCTGTTAGTAGTAATTGGTAGTTACAACAAGGCACCCGCCACCTCCAACATTTTGAAACGACAACAGCGCGTTGATAACAACTTACTTGGTTTTGAAACATGAGGTAAAACTTCTCATTTTGTGTGACAAAAATTGAAAATCTAAAAGTCGTCTATAGCGTCTCTACCACTTCTGCATAAATGCACGGTTTTCAAAATGATGGTGTTGTGGTATGGTGGCGATGATGCAACTAAAAGCAGGGTGACGACGACGATGATACAAGTGATACATACATTAACATTAGCGCAAATGCCGTTTGAGCAATACTCTTGAAAATGAAAGTGTATCAGTTTCATTTTGGCTGTTGAGATGAGACCGTTCATTGCCACTTCTTCTAGCTTTCGTTCCCACAATAACTTTTCTCGTACATCAGATAATCGTCTTATAATATTATGCATTCTCATTTTTTCAGTCGAAGCAGATACACATGTACACTTACATACAAATTCCAACCAAATTTTTAGTTTACGAGAGTGATCGAACATACACAGAGACACGCATTTTTGAAAGGAAAAATTCTGAAAATCCTTCACCTTCATAAAGCATGACTTGCCTTTTCAAATTCTTTACGTATATTCACACATTCTATAGCTGAGTATGACTGTTAATGCATGCAAGGGACAATATTGCACCATTTAGTGATAACATATGCTGTGCAATAAGCAAACTATAGGGAAATGAACATCCATAGAATAGCATTGCAATCGTAAACGGACTAATCCATAAAGAAACATACCGTCGCCGTCAACCTTTCGTTATGACTTATGATGACGCATACACATACCCATGCAGACTTACCTATAGTCTATATCTGTTTACTTCAAAACCGAAAGTAATATTCATCACGCGTATTTCCTTGAATATCACACAAGTGTGGCTGTCAAGTCGTCATTTCCCAATTTATCTTTTGTTTACTCATAAACTTTGAATAATTCGTTAAATACTCATCAATACTTGAGTCCATGTAATAAGCAAACTATAGGGAAATGAACATCCATAGAATAGCATTGCAATCGTAAACGGACTAATCCATAAAGAAACATACCGTCGCCGTCAACCTTTCGTTATGATGACTTATGATGACGCATACACATACCCGTGCTTCGTATTCGTGCAGACTTACCTATAGTCTATATCTGTTTACTTCAAAACCGAAAGTAATATTCATCACGCGTATTTCCTTGAAAATTACACAAGTGTGGCTGTCAAGTCGTCATTTCCCAATTTATCTTTTGTTTACTCATAAACTTTGAATAATTCGTTAAATACTCATCAATACTTGAGTCCATGCACGACAAAAACATATCAGAAGAACCACATTCATAAATGACACAACTTTGCCAAATGACAGCCACGAATACAGGAAGCATTTTTCAGTTGGGAAGCCATAGAGCTAGAAATCATAACATTCGCCCTGTTTTTCCCATATATCATTTGTTTTGCTTGTGGAAGGAGGAAGTTAACGAAACAAAATCTATTGCCCAGACAAATGGAATTGGCATTAAGTAATGCGATGTCTCATTCCCATCATTTCTTGCATTTTCACGTACAAGCTCCCTTTAACGCTTAACCCCAACTTATCTACGACATGATTTTTAATGTGTTCCGATTGCAAATCATATTGCTGCTAAAGGAAAAAGAGGAAAACACACCTACATTGGAGCCAGCCTGCTTCAACAGAGATGAACTATTAAAACCAAACATCTTATTAAAATTGACTGCCTAGTAGTGCATTGCATACACTTCCTATAAAACACACACACTCACAGATTTAAATAGGTACTTTTGAAATTTCCAATATATAACTTATGTATATAATAATTTGTGCTGAGACTGATGTCTAAATCATGGCACCATTCTACGCACGTCTGAGCGTTTGATAAATTGCCTTGTAAAGAGAGAAGAAAGTTTCTTCAAGAAACTACTATTTGAAAAAGTACGCGAGAACCATCTTATTTTTTTGCTTGAAATATCATAAGTAGCTAATAATCATTTTCAGCCTCCCCGTTTTTTCCATTTCCCAAAAACATTTCAGTCAACTTGGTATAGAGATCCTTCTTCCTGCAAAATATTTGTTGGTTTAATTCAAACTGGTGTGTGTGCTGTTCATTTCCATATTTCTTCTTGCACCAAAACCTCGTATACTGTAGTTACTTAATGACTTTTCGTCAGAGTAAAATTGGCGGTAGATTGATCAATCATACATAAAGCAGCAACATCATGGGTGGCGCTTACTTTGGCAGTGGCATAATAACAAACAACATACTGCTGCTGGGGGTGGATGAAGGCTGGGCGCATTATATCGCCGCGTCAACAACATCCTTCTAAAAATAAAAATCTTCTAGAATTCTCCAAGTAATAGTGCTGACAATTTTATTCTTCTGATTGAATCTCAGAGATTTCCCCGTAAAAACGAAGAAAAAAAACTGTCATGTCAAAAAAGTGAACATATCTGGGAAAAAACGTGAGTAGCTGCGTACTGTTTTCTTGAAAAAGTTGTTTGAAACTGGAGAACTACTCTAGCAGATAGATAGGTACACAATATTCAACCTTCATACCGTTTGGATATGTTCTCGGAAAAAGAAATATACGATGCGATGTGGATATATATTTGTCTGTGAGAACTTTTTTTGCACTGACTCTCATGCGCTCACTCTCCCATGCTACTATTTTCCAAAAGAAAAAAAGTAGCAAGACGTGAATTTCTCTTAAACACATATTTTAAAATTCCTTCAATTACACGCATCCATTTTCAAGTAAGTATGCGCATTGCACGCACAGTTCCACATGCCCAAGAACACACATACTACATAACCACACAACTCAAACTTGCGATCATCAACAAAACTACATAACACCAGGTTTTTCTTACATCTGAGTAGTCACTTTTCCCCTTCTCGTTTTCCACCTTTTCTTTCGTTCTTCTGCAGTTTCATTTCTTTTCACACAATATCAACTTCCCATCTGTCATGTTCATACATTCCATGTGACATAAAAACACATCAGCAGAAGAAGCAACAGACACTTCCAGCAACAGACGCACACCTACAAAGCTGCTGCGATACACCCTGAGAGAGAGAAAATGCAAAGTATGCCCTTGTCACTCATGAAAACACGTGCTTGTACTTAGTGCTGGATATCTCCTGCGAGTGAGAAAGTTTATAATATTTTTTATGCTGTTTCTGCTCTTGCCTGTCTGTAGAAAATCAAGGAAAATCCGAGCTAGTGGAACGGAACCCACCGCACACACACATTCTAAATTATTAGATAACTCTTATCATAACGCATAAATGCAAACTTTTCATATCAACATTACGCAGTACAACAGTACAAGAAGGTAATTTCAAAAGTGAAAAAAGTATAAAATCCAAGTTTAGAAATAAAATGAAATTTTCTCTACTTATCTACGGCCATGTTGGAAACATTTTGTTTTTTTAATAAAAAAAATACTCATGATGCACATCATGTTGGCACGCGGCTGATTCTGCAAGTTAACAGTAAAATATGTGATGCGATTATGTTGTACATTGTACAAGTGATAATATTGCAGCGAATTCATAAGTCTATAACTATAAGTACATTTTGATTACCGTTCCAGAAAGTAAAAACTATTTTTATCGGAGGTGTGTTTTGTGCTTCTGCATAATGTTTTACTTGTCACTTCCAGAAGGTAAAAGATGGAATAAAAAATTCCCTCGTAGACAGGCAGACATTCACACAAAAATATTTTTTCTGTATTCAACTTAAAGTGTAATGTAGATGCATTCCATATTTAAGTTCGGAATTTGTGCGTGTGTAGACGTGCATCAGCATTATCGTCATCATCACTTTTGTAAATGTGTTTACAGTGTATTCAATTCACAGGGACTGGGAGACCTGAAGCACTGAGAAGCAGCCATCATCAGCAACATTTTTATTGCCAAAGTAAGCAAATCAAGATGGATGACGCGACAGGGTGAAATGAAAATGATAATTACATGCCTTTCACATTATATTTTCCACACCTTACATCTATCTTTCCACAGCAGAATCTAGCTGGTGTGTAAAGATGATTGTGATGACTAACCTAGGCATTTTTGCATTTGCTTCCATATAAAGCTGCGTCAGTAAACGAAGAAAATTCTGGAAGTTATGCATACTTTGCTTCAGCAGACATTCCCAATTTCACTTACATACTTCGTCAACTCTGCAGTCAATAGAGAAAGAGACGGACTACCCTTGCTAGAGCATTAATGTACACTGTAAATGCAATAAAGGAGGCTTTTAAGAACTTTAAATATTTAAATTGAATTGGCTTCTTGGGAATCTTTCATTTCGAATCCTTTTCTCTGTCAGATACATGTGGACAAGAAGCATTTCCAAAAGTACGTTTCAATTTTGGTGAAACCTATACGAACATTCCTTCCTTTTTCTCTCGATAAAGAGCCGCCCGCTATATGTATAGTTTATATAGGTTATAATACGGATATAGGCTGGTTGCACTGTCAGCTAGTAGAAATGCTGACGATGTTATCGTGATTTTTTTAAAGTTTGAAAATTGGAAATTAACTTCAAAACTACATTTTACTTGACAGCACACGTAACATGTAGTTAACATGTACAAATGTGTGTACTGTATACATTGAAAATAAGTACAAATTGCGACGGAAGTTGGATAGCAGTCAGAGTGAATTTTGAAGTATTTGCCCAAATGCTTTTTTGATAATACATTTTATTTTTTCAAGACAAACGTCCTATGACGCTTTAGAGATGTCTGACAAAATAACGAAAATGTAAAAGATTTCAAGAAAAATACAAAGCCATTTCCTTTACTACAGCAGCGGAAGTAGAGTAGGATGTGGAGGATAACTTGGTTGGGTTGTACAGTATTTATTTTACAAATGAAAAAAGAAGTATTCTCTTAAAAAACAGAAAGAAAACCACTTTTTTATTCTGTTAACTAAAAGAAAAATGGTTAAAAAGAAATCTTTTTAATCTAAAACCTTTTTTATTCATGTTTTCTTAAAACCAGAGAAAGAGTACATATTTTATTAACTGAAGACCGGTAATATTTTCTTGAACAGGCGAAGTAGACATCGCATTTCCCCCCAAGGTTGTACAAGTACTTTCCCACTCCATCCCCAAGTCCTTTAAATTCTATCTCCCAACCAAAGTTTGGAATACGCCCACCACCAGCATCATTTATGTAAAGAAAAAGATTTTCTTTCCGACGAAGGTGCACCTTCTTAGACTATGTACATAACATAACAGATAGACATCTCCATTCCACTAACCAGCCCTTTTACTTTTACGTCCCACCAAAAAAAGCCTAAATGTTTTAAGCACATGATGGCATATAAACATGAAAAATGCATGGAGATTGTGCAAGTCAACAAATCCTGAAAGATAGCGAACTTGCTTGCTCGGGATATTTTTCGCTATCTTCCATTTATCCTTATACCCGTATTTGAATTTTGCGACGACCATACTATTTCCAGGAAAATGAGAGTTGACAGTTTGTTTTTATTGTCTGTTTACAAAGTGTATTGTGAGAGAGAGAGAGAGAGAGAGAGAGAAAGAAAGGGAACGGGAACATCATTATCGTTGGCCATACTTTACTAGAAACTTAGCTACAACCTATCTGTTGATGCTTCACTAACCGTATAAAATGTTTACATACTCACCCACTAAAACCTAGTAAATAAAAGAACAGTTTTGAAATGAGAAACGATACAAATACAGAGAGTATTTGTTTGACTGGAGACTGATGGATGACTGAACCTGGGTTTGAAACGATGTAAAAATAGATTTTCATTAAACTACCTGGGGAGAATGGTTTTGCCATTTTTGCAGAATTAACCTGCTAGATTTACTTGTTTATCTTTTTCTTTGTGGGACCACATTTACAGAACAGAATGGGTACTGCAAATGCATTGAAATCGTAATCTCTCCTATTGCCTATATTAACTGTTTGTGAAGTGGGATTGAATTGACAATACAGCGACATGAATTTTGGGGTAAAATGGAAATATCTGCTGCAGAAATAGTATGACATGTGTTTTACTCATAAAACTTCGTAACCTTAAAATAGTCTTAAGAATGTAAAAGGTTTACCTTTAAACTTTACAATAAAATTTTTACAATAAAAGATTTTGTGGAACTTTGGTTGTAATTTTTTAATGCTGTGTCGGTTCTTAATTGATTTCCGTCTATTTTCATACATGAAAAGGTTCAAAGATTCAAAGCTTAAAGATTTACACTGATGGCGCAATTTCATTAATGGTCGGTCATTTCGGCCAGCTAATCAGGTCTTGTATAGTTTTATAAATACTTACACATCATTGTGACTGTAAATTACCTCAACTGGAAAAAACCTAACTTTATTAATACAACCTATAAGTAAGAAAAAATACTAGCGGCGTTAACTTAACCAAAATATTACATAAAAATGCAAAGGCACGGTAAATACTAGTTGTTTTCACCTTTACTTTATAGTAAGTTAAAAACCATACGGTTATGCTATTCAAACGACATGACATAAAGTGAATAAGTGGCAAATTGAATGAAGGTAATGCGTACGTTGTGACTACGTACGTCTATATCCATACTTGGATCTTCGCTCATAAATTATTTTGTAGAGAAAATAGAAAGATAATGATGTTTATAGAGAAAAATTCAGAAAAAGACAATATTCCCTAACGTTTTGATGACATTCTACCAAAAGTGCTAGATAAGTTATTACCACACATTTACGTTCGACATATACAGATAGGGTCAAGAAAATAAAATAAAATTCATAATATCACGTATTATGTTATTGGCAAATTATAAAATTCTTCCTCTTCCGTCCATATTCATATACGTTGATCCTTTCCACACCTGCAGTGTGAGTGAGGGCGATAAAAGAAAATTGAAACTCAAACAAATGGGCAGTATATATCATCCCGACCATGCTCTTCGTTATCTTATCGATTACAGTTATATCGGTGCGAATAGCATTTTGTGACAATATAACATCCAAACAACGAATGGTGCAGATTGCTGATAGTATTAGAATTTTAACCGCAATTTCCAATTCTCGGTTTATGCTTGGAGTATCGAACGAGATGTGTAAAAGTCACTCGTAGTATATTTTTGAATTAAGTAATACAGTTAAAATTTTGTACATCGTTTGTTATTTCAACAGTAAACTTACTTGTTGCTTAAAATTTGTTTTACACGCAAGTTGAAAAAATTAGGACGATAAATTCAGTACAGGAATTTTAATGCAACCATTCGTTCACTTATGGAGCGATTTTATGGTGATAATGTCAAGCGTGTGATGAAATCGGGTTTATGGAGCACATAAATTTTAAATCGAAACATTTTGCAGAACTTTTATTACAAATTGACACATTTGTCTTTGAAAAAGCCTGCATTGTACATAATGTATTTATATAAATATAAATGTGGTTTTACTCCAGGTGTAAATCCGAGGTCATTATGTTTTATTGTTCTAGTTATGAGGACTTACGTAATATGATGTCATACAAAATTACCAAATAAAATGTAATACTCTTAAATTCTCTTTGCATTTTTCAGTTTTCGATGTATCCTGTCGTTATAATTTTATGCAAATTATTAAATTAGGCGTTTTTGACAATATCAACGTTTTTATACGAAAACTTACTACTTTATTTTGAGACATTTTCTTTTTTGGAAGTGAATGTCCAAACTAATATCATCAATGGAATGCAGATGTTTTGATGCTTTATGCAGAATTTTATGCCACAAACAACCAAAAATGGATTAAGGAATAAAAGAACCGTGTCTTCGTTTTCATGTTACATGACAAATCTACAACTACATGTCTCGTGTTTCTTTGCCCACTCAATTCCATCCCTCACCCCTGTAGGGATTAAAAATGCACCTAATGACGTCTGATTTTTTAGTTAAGACAACAACAATTTTTATGCAACCACTCCCCACCAGACGTATATATGTTACATAGAGTAATTAAAAAATTTACCATTCAACGATACTATGTTAATGTGAGTGAGTGCACGTAACGGAGATAATTATAACATGGTTATATGCCAGTATGCCACAAAAGGAATACACCTGTCGTTTCTGATTGCTTTATGAGAAATGAGAAATATCACAAGTTTTTGAGCACATACCTCCAACAGTTGAATAATCTTGGCACACCAACTTTTCAAAAAGATTTCGTCATCTGCAGACAGTTCCAATAGCTGGCCTCGAAGGAAGTCCCAATCCAGGGACGATTTTCGAATAAAAGAAACAACTTTTTCTATTAATAAAATGGTATACCATTAGCAACACATACATGTAGAATAGGTTGAGTGAGTGCTGAATGAAGAAATCAAAGGATGTCTGTACTACAAACCTGTACTAATTACTACAGCTAATCTACATTTATACATGGACTTACCTTGCTCCTTCATTGTCGACAAAATCAACTTTTTCGTTGCATCCATCCTGACATCGATTCACAACAATACACCTGATAAAAGAATATAAATGCAGAACAAGCCAAACAGGATTTTTTCATGCAAAAATAGCCTTTTCCCTCCGTTTCAAGTCAAACACTCACATACGTATCAACGTGTATCACTCGATAAGATTCCCTTTTGACATGACTTAAAAGAAACATCGTTTTGACTTTGAGTCACTGGCCATTTTCTTCTGCCTTCGTGTCATAAAAGGTGCGTCATTGATGAATACTGAGGACTGAGACGGTATAATTTTTTATACACTGTCAATGCACACTATTTTACAGAATCACAATCCCACCATTAACCCACACAAAAACACAAAGAAGATCAAGGTTTCAAATGTGTTTTTAAACAAAATAATATCACTGAATCGAAATGGACAAGTTCTCACACTATAAACACTATGTCAATATATATCAAATTTTCGATTTTGTAACAAAGCTAAAGACTATCATCGGAAGTATAAAAAAGTAATCCTGACAATAAAATATCTCTCAGCCTCCCTTTGTAATGGTGAACACTTAAAAGTTAGGTGTGTTGATACTACTTAACTATAAATCGTGGGAAACTACTCACAGTCATGTTGTCAAACTCCTTGCGCATTTTGCTCCTATTTATTCTCACAATTTGGCAAACTTGACAAACTAACTCTCCACAGTTCCTAATTAAAAACAGCTAAACGATACAAAAGAGAACGGAGATAGAGAAGCAACACGTTAAAAAATTGTGTGTATATAATATATACGTGTGTGAGTAGCATGGCACTTCCGGTTTCCCGGACTTAAAAAACAGTCCGGGTGGGATAGGGAATATTCTCCAGAGCAGCAACCAAACAGATAGAGAGAGAGAGAAGGAGTTGTTTTTCGGTGTCTGCTAT
This sequence comes from Callyntrura guangdongensis, assembly GCA_027744295.1. Taxonomy (NCBI): domain Eukaryota; kingdom Metazoa; phylum Arthropoda; class Collembola; order Entomobryomorpha; family Paronellidae; genus Callyntrura; species Callyntrura guangdongensis. Next base: position 16,057 of record JAHZNB010000692.1, on the reverse strand, counting down.
ATATTCGTATACATGCATTATATAAGTACATTTCAACAACATTATTATTATCATCATCATCCTGCATTGTGTGACTTTTTGTGACTTACAGACAGGCCAATAAGATAATACTTTAGTTTTTCAAGGCAACCGCTGCTGCATCATTGGGAAATAACATAACATCAGCAGCGATCACCAGTGTTAAGGATATCCTTTTTGTCTTTTTTTATCCCATCTACGGTCATACCTTATACAACTTTAACACATGTGCTACTTTACTACTTTTTTACTCACGTAATATGCATATATGCAGGTATAGGCTCATTTTTAATATGTGTGTAGTTTTCAGAATCTGAAAAGTGTACACACACACACACGTAGACTCATATATATCATTGACTCCATGATGATGATGCGGTTATGAATGGGGGATGCAATTTAACCTATACTTTAGAGCGTATGTAAAGTAAAGATCATTTTCCATGCAAAGTAAAACTTGGGCACTCTCATACAGCATCCCACTTACACGGCACATTCTTACTTCTATTTACTTGACTACAAGCCCATACTAGGTACTTGGGTATCATCATGACAGTCACAACTACAAACAGTCAAAGTGAGGAGATATCGGGAATCCTGTGTTTGCAATCTACATAATAATATTTCTCTCTGCGCTCACTTCTCTTTGGCACTTCATGTACAGAGGAAGCATTCATTACACTACTGTCGAATTTGTTTACAACACAAAACTAAGCGCCTCTAGTCTTGAATGAATGTTATCTGACGTCATTATTCTTCTCAATGGATTCCTTCACAGAGAGATTATTTCCCATCCATTATGCTTGATTATAATGGTAGCATGCATGTGGAGAGATTTTAAAGGCTCACGACGACATGATAAAAGTTGAGGGTGCAAAATTAGGTGGCAGAATAGAATGATTACAAGATTGAGTAAATTGAGATTACGGTGATTACAGTTATGTGCTGCGGCGGCAGTTGCCGTTGCTGATATGGCTCTAGAGAATTAGTAAATACTACAGCGATCAAGCAGCCACGATAGTAACGTCGGTATTTTTATGAGGCACGTTTCTACGCCCAATAAATTGGTATGCAAACATGCCTTGAGAATGGGAAAATACGCATTTATATCGGAATACAAACCGCCCTTGAAAAAAAACATGCGAATAAAGCTGTTTGCAATGTAACATCATGTAATATGATTCGAGCACATCAACGAGACGAGGGAGACTGTCGTTTAATGAAGATTTGGTAATTATATAGTACGTATTTTAACGTTTTCCCTTTGTGCAACGGTTCGTTCATGTGCAGTAAATATTAAAAGGTCTTTTAGTCTTAACTATCAACGGTGCACTACTACTGCGAACTTTGCTGGCAGCGCGGCACAAATCTACCTATGACCTAGGAATTCATGAATGATCAACTTTCATTTTATCCTTCTCATCAACAGCCAACAGCCCTCTTTACAAAGAGGCTACATAAAAGCAAAGCAAAAAGTATGAACCTTTTTGTGCGTAATCAGTTTTATGTATTACGTATTACTTACATATATACAGATACGAATCATGAAATGGCCGGAAGCAAGGACAAACAATATAGGTACATGCTTATAATAAGCCGTCAAAAAGGCAGGTAAACCACGTGATTCGGTTTTCGGTGGTACGAGTATCTCCCGTCGTTTTTGGTGGCTTCCGAAAAATCTGATGTCTTCCGTCTCCGACGTCCCTGTGAAACCTCCGCAGTTGCTATGACTTGTGGAGTAAAACATGAATTTCGCAGTGATATGGAAAAAATGAAAAAATTAACTAAAAAATTCGGGCAACATATTATTGTTTTCACGTCGAGCAAGTTTCTTATTCGACTTTCACATTTATCATTTATCCCAAATCTCAAATCCATTGATTAAAATTAAAATTAGAAAACATTTTAAATTACGAAACAACGTGATACGACGTATAAAATCTCCAGATGCTCACCTAACACCGATGCTTTTGAAGTATTAGTGCACGTTGAATCATGAGGCGGCAGAAGATATCACTGCTTTTCTACGTGATTGTTCTTTCCTTAGGTTGTTCGTAATTCTGAAATTGAATATTTTACTAATTCGGCGTATATATCGTATTATTAATTCATTACTTATCAAATACCACCTACAAAATATTTCAGCTCTTGGCACGCACAGCCTTCAAAAAGAACCTTCACGCACTGATGCCAATGAAGCTACTAAACAGCAGCACGTAATTCGCCGGCACGCTAATTTGGTGGGGTGGGCAACTCACCTGAGAGATAACCCTCCAGATGTTGGAGTGGCCAAGTCGAATGAAGTCGGTCAAGAGGATGACACGGAGAATCTACAACATACTCGACAACTACCTGAAGATAACTCAAGTGGCGATAACTCCAATAAAACTGTTCGGAGACATGTCAATAAAGTGGGGGCAGCGGCACGTGTACGAGACCATTTAGCGGGATTGTCAATTCTTTCCAAGTTGAATGAGCGGCAGAAAATTAGGCAGGTTTTCGAAGCTAATATGACTGCTGACAATGAAACCAAAAGTAGCATTCGAAGGCACGCTAACTTGGTGGGATTGGCGACACGACTAAGAGAAAAAAATGTGGATAATGACGCATACTCGCTAGCTGAATCAGAAGACCTTGATAAGCAAAGACTAATTATAGAATCTCGACAAACGATGCCGGAGGGTAGTTCAGTTGACAGCGTGAATGATTTTTCAATCCCTAAACGCATACAGAAGCATCAAGCCGACTCGGACAACACAACAACACAGCCAATAGAATCCACAAATACAGGTAACGGTCCGACCAAGTTGAGTATTCGAAGGCATGCTAACTTAGTGGGTCAGTCATCCCATCTCAGAGATCTAACAGCCCATATGGGTATGGGTTCATTGGAATTAGGCAGGTCAAGTGAAGACGATAAGGTGCAGGTTCGGCAAATTCAGGAGAGTAATGGCAAACCTAAGCGTATTGAAAAACAATCTAAGGCTGCCCTTCTTAAAAGAGACTGTGTAGATGGGTTCAATTGTAACGAACAAATTGGCGGAGCTCAACAAGCGGCTAGCGATGATAAACCAAAAGAAGGAGTTCGTCGACAGGCCAATTTAGTAGGATTTGCTGCACAGCAAAGAGACAATAAAATAGTTCATGATGGCGTAATCGAAGCCGATGAGGATGATGGTAGGAAAATGCAAAAAACACGCCAAATTTTTAATGATGAAATGGAAGATGATGATATAGCTCCAGCGGAAGCGAGTGAACCACTTCAACCATCACCCGTAGACAAGCGACAGGGTAATGATATTTCAACTGATAATTCAGTAATTCCCGAATTAGAAGAAGAAATCGTACCTGACACTGGTGAGTAGTACAAACAAGTTAGTAATCAAATTATAAAAAATATATATGACAAAGCTCGCTGCTAAAATTACGGTTATCACCTTAAGGCACTCCCCGCGAGGAAACTAGCGACTACGATCCCGGTTATTCTTTAGCGAGGGATGGCGCCGTAACGAACGACCCAAATGAAGAATCTTCAGATTCAGAAAACGCAAAGAACGACAAATGTTTCACGTTGTTTACAATAGCCGGTACGGACATTGGAATCGACTTCAATAAAGTCCCTTATCGGGAGAGATATTTATGGGATAAAGTTGACGCTCCGTGTCATTCCTTCAATCTGCGAATCCCAGACGAAACAGAGGAACGGTCGCAAATTACGCTGTGTGTGTACCGACCAACGTTGGACTTTCCCGATGAAACCAAGCTATTTGTTCCCAATAGTGGTTCGACTGGGGTGAGTATTAGTGATTTATTTACGCAGTTAAAAATTGGTTTCATAATAACTCCTTCGGCCCATAATTTGAATGTATTTTACTAATATAACAGTCAGATGACAGTAATAATAATAATAACTACATTCAACCCCAGCAAAGGGTGGTTGGTTATGTGATGCACACTGCTGTTTCAAACGTATTTGGAAGAGTTGTTGATAGGTATGTTTCACAGTCAAAATTTCAAGCAACCACTTGCGCGTGTCTCTCTGACATTTATAATTATGATGAAACATTTATAATATTGCTGTTAGACAATTCTTTGGCGAAGTTTCCATTTTTTCTGAGCATACCCCTGACCCCATCGTCTATGTCGTTGAAGAAATTGAATTGCTAAACCGACTAATGCGCAGTAGTCATAAATCTATTGCACACATGCTGATGGTAATGCATGGGAAAGGAAACGAAAAACAAAAACCGCAAGTACAATACAACGCTGTCGTCACCAAAGGGGCTAGTTTGATTGATTTTATGGTATTTTCAAGTCCAAATGACCTTAACAGAAACTCTTTCATCCTGCTCAGTACCAGCCATAACTCGTACATTTGCCCGGGAGAAGCAGCCCTCCAAATGGACGATAGTGGGGAAGTCGTTTTAGGTAGTGCAAACTTTGCAAACATCAAAATTTGATTTTTTTTCAAAAATTATTTTCAAAAATTATTTTTTTTTTATTAGAGTCAGAGAAGAACCAAATTTCCATTAATCCGGATGGGTCCATTCACATGTTTAGTAAGTTCAGTTGAAATTACAACTAAATAAGTTTTGGCGGGGTGTTGTGAGATCAACAAATATTTTCGTCCCGTTTGGTTTGTTTTTAATTACATCCATTACTAATATTTATTTACAGCCGACGACAAAGTATACACTTTTAGGCCCCACGGGAGAACAATAGTAACACAAGGTAGTTACAAGTGCATAGAACATTGGTGTTATCTGTAGTATTATCTTGGGAAATCTTAATTTGTCATTTCTTTCCATAGGCATGGAAGTACGAACACTCCAGGAGCATGAAGGATCAGTTGCGATCAGTGCCTTCACCAAAACCGCTGTTTATGACTGTGTTTTGCCTACACCCGCCTTTCAACAAAAACGGTACTTTATTAATATTTTTGCTAAGTTTTGATTTTCCCTCAAGGACGAACGTGCATAACAAAATTTTCTTGGAAAATTTGTTCGCAATGTTGTCATTTTCTACTTGTGCAGCAAGGGTGGCTACGTTTGCAAAGTGTGCGTAGCAGTGGATCACCTCTTTTACCAACTTTATATTGCAAATCGAACCACAGATACAGAGAAAGCTGGTCTGTACATATCTCGTATTATTGACCATGTTTCCTGGATTTTCCGATCTTTCGACATTGACAACGACAAAAGGCCAGACAATGTGGGCTTGGAATATGACGCTCAATCTGTGCGATGGACTTATCCCGATAATAACCAGGAGGACTTGACAGAGCAAGACGTGGAAGTAATGTTCCAATCATTGGGAGCTTACGATTTTACAGAGTGCTGTCTGGGAATTGGATTCACAATGAAGAACTTACCTGACAATTCTTACGGGATTCGACCCATAGAATCCAGTGAAAGTAAAAGTACGTTATTACCTTTTTCCGCTGTTGTTTGGAAAGTTTGGAAAGTAATAGAGAGTACCTTTTGACGCGCATCCGATTGGAAATATTCAATTTTTTTCATGTTGTGTTATATGTAGCAAAACTTCTCAATCCGAGTGGCGTCTGTGGTGGAAAAACAGGACGGATTCCCAATAACCTCATAATAATTTCTGGGAACAATAAAAAGGGAGGCTATCAACTGCTCACGGAGAAGCAGCTAATTTACCTGACCACTCACGAAATAGCGAGTGCTTTTGGAGCACTCACTGACGGTAATGGTGGAGAAGACTCTTGTGATCAATTTCTCGACGACCACAAAGCTACCAGACATTATTTGATGTGGCCGGATGTTATACGAAACACAACACTGAAGGAGCAAAGCCTGAGTTCTTGCTCCAAAAAAGACATTGTGAAAACTTTGTCTTCATGCAAATCGTTTTGCTTTGACGTGGATAAGCATCCTTTCTGCGGAAACGGTTTGTTTTTTCTCCGTGCACGGAAATTGTATATAGTTTGAACCAGGGAGAAGTTTTTGTCATACCTCTCATATTGTTGCTATTTCAGGTATTGTTGAAGAGGGGGAAGAATGTGACTGTGGAAGCGAGTTTTCCTGTAGGTTACAAACATGCTGCTACTCCCGTGTTGGCAAGCATCCCTGTAGAAAGTCAGGAATAGGATGCAGATCAGATAACTCGGCGTCAACAACAGGGGCTTTACAAAAGGGGTTACTGATCATATTATGTAGTTTATTGGCAATTTCACCTTTACACAACTAAAATCCGCCACATTTCTCGATGTTGGAAACCGTCTTGTCATTTTTAACAACAAAATCAATGAGGTGAAAGAAACAACCTATAATCCTAAAAATATACGTTACGTGCTATTTCGTTGACTGTGTAATAAGCAACTTTTCTTATTGATTTTGCAGGGATCTCAATGTTAAATTATTATAATAATCATACCAACATTGTCGTAACTTGAAAACAACAATCAGGATAAAATTCACCAAAATGTCGCCATGTCGTGTCCCTTGTCCCTTTTTTCACAATTTTTAAACTTTGAAAAACAATCCTACACAGAAATTTTTACCTCCCATTCAAATTCAAAATGTAATAGAAAATACATTAAATTCTTACCCTCACGTATCACATCACGAATTTTCTCCATCAACGCGATCAACTTTTCCATTGCTGAATTTTTTATGATGAATGCAAAACCTATTACGTAATTTTTCGAGTTATCATTTACCGATAAGCTGCTTTTCTGTTTACTAGAAACATTCCATTGCATGGGATTTTCGTTATCGCATATAATTGATGTGAAATATAGTGTACAATGTTACACTGTAACATTGCTATTATGAAGGAACAATGAAGAAATGCGGATTGCGTGCCATATAGTAGCTTAAATCCGTGTTCCACCGTGACGATCATAGTTGGTCAATTGGGTTGCCTCATTTCATCGTATCGCATTTTTGTGGTCAACATTTTTGGGGTAACGTGGTAGTGTGGAGTGTGGAGCCGTGGAGCCAAAAGATGAGGAAAAACGAAAGTAAAATATTTAATGTGCTCTGCTCAACTCTGCTACTCAATATGTAAAAAAACTGAACATCATGCTACATACTGTAACATACACACACGGCAGTACGGCACATCTCGTCTTGTGAGAGCTGTTTTTGTTTAGCCTTTAGCTTAGCCCGAGAACCCGACTATGAGCTGCACATACCCTTCGTGTATGTACACAAACAAATTACAAATACATTTTGTGTATACATTCACGTGTTTAAGAAATGGCCAGACCACACTAACCAGACAAGACAGGCAGAAAAGAAAACTGGATCAATACACAATACAATTTTGATTTGATCAGCAGCATCGAATTGTCTTTACTGTAGATGTAGAAAAAGTAGTTTGATTAATTAATTAATTTACCACTGGTATATTTTCTAGTACTGCTTGTTGTAGTGGGTGGTAATGGCCATATACTTGGAATTGTTCTCTCGGTAGTACCAGCATCTCGCACCGCTGTGCTGTCTTTACGGTGGGGATTTCAGGAAAACTATTTCATTTTTAATTCTATGGCTGTTTTAATCAAGGTGACAATGCATGTGGCATGTGGAAAGTGTGTGTGACCCTTGATCAGATTGGGAATGTTTAAAAGGAACACTATTTAAATCTCTAATTAGTTTCAACGTTGTACGTTTCTTTTCTTTAAAGTCTCTTAAAGAGACTCTCTTTTAAAGTCTTTTACCTTCATTTTACAGAAAATACTTCTTAAATACTTAATGCGACTTATACATTAATGTATTCTGTAAACTTTGCAACATCATCGTACGGGCTACGGCTACCTTTTACGATTTTTTGGTAAGTTATATATACAAAAGTGGATGTGATGTAGTATAATATAATGGATGATCTGACGGAAACATTCTTTTTGATGGTACTCATCCAGATGATTTTTTTAATTTCAGAGTTATTGAAATCCGTTTTCCCCAAAACTACGCACAGTATAACGGTTTTTATCAAAGTTGTCATTTGTCACTTGTGCAACGAGTTTTGGAGTTAAACTTCATCTATATTGACTATTAGCAATTTTTTAAAATTTAATATGGAGGTGTTAATCTCAACTGACACTAATGTGGAGAGTAAAACAAGCATTAATTTATGGAACCCATTGACGGGTACAAAAATGGGGAATTTTCGAGGTCCTCCAGCAGCTCCGTCTTCCTTAGCATTTATTAGGGATGAAGGTTTTGCCGTTGTTGAAATGGGAAAACCATTTATTCATTTTTGGCAATATGGAACACCAACGCAAACTTCACGAAGAATACTGTGTTCTGGGAAGCCTGGTCCTATGTGCATTTCCCCAGATGGAAATTTTTTAGCTGTCGCAGTAGAAGAAAAAATCAGTATTTGGCAAGCAGCAACTGGAAGAATAGTCACTGTCATAAACTCTGCACATTATAGACCAATTACAGCATTAAAGTTTAACGATGATGGAACTTATTTAATCAGTGGAGCGCAGGATGGAATGGTGCTAGCTTGGCAGTTTCTTGTTCTTGTAGCTGGAGTTTCTTCAGTTCCTTGTCATACTTGGAGTGATCATACATTACCAGTAACGGGAATTCACGTGGGAGCTGGTGGTCGTAAAGCCACTATTTTTACTGTTGGTCAAGATAGGAGTTTAAAAATTTACTCTTTAATAACTGGTGGTATGTTGTTGTCCGTCGGCTTCCCATTGCCTTTAACTAGTGTAGTTACGGATGCTGCGGAATCTGCAGTTTTCGTGGGAGGTGTAGATGGTTCAATTTATCAAATGAAATTGTCTTCCCCGCCGAGATCAATTGAACATCATATTGCTACCGAATCCGCTGCAGATTTTGTCTTCAAAAAACATATACACAGGTGAGATACTTGCGTAATTTTTATTTTGTGATTTTATTCTATTATTATTACAAATCGAATTAACTAATGTATAATAATATACTGATAATATCAATATATTTTTTCGACAACAACAGTGTTACCGCTTTGGCCATATCAGCAGATGGTTTACACCTAGCCTCTGGGGATGAATCTGGAACGATTTTGATTTGGGACCTGTACAGCCGGCAAGCTGTTAAGACTATTGGGAATTCAAAAAGTCGTGTTACAAATCTAATATATTGGCTAGGAAATCCCGACGGAGCCAGATCTGGAAAGAAGCCTTCTATAGTATTCCCAGAAGTACCAAAATTAATCGAGAGCACTGAAGACGAGCTACAAGACAAGGAAAAGCTTGTTACCGTCTGGAATAGGTTTGAACAACCTTCCGACATGGACACCATGCAAGCTATGCGTGGAGTGAAAAGACCAATTGGAAGTTTAGGTTCTTGTGCGGAAATTAATGACCTAAAAATGAGACTGACAAAATGTGAATTAGTAAATCAGAAGCTTCATGAATTCTATGTTGATCAAGTTCTTACTACGAATGCGGGTAATAAAAAGAGGAAAACTTGAAGCCAAAAAACATTCTTAAACGTAATTTTAAAATTATCTGTGAAAGAAACTGTAAAGAGGAGACTGCTATCAAACGTTTATGATATGATGATAATGAAACATAATGCTCATGACATGCGGTAGCAGTTCAGCTTCAGAATTGATTGACATGCGTATTTTACAATTTAAACAATAACCAACCATAATCTGAATGTAAATATACTAAAATGATTGTCACCTGCAGCATTTGAACTTACTCCAACTCTAAATTTGCTATTTAATAAATTATCGACGGAATCCTGTAATCTGTTTTCTTTTTACCGTTCTCCGTTGTGATATTCAATTTATTCTGGAAGCCGGTCGTCTTTTGCCATAAGGGCAAAAAATTTCACATAACAAGAATAGTCTCATCATCATCATCCTGCAAGTTATTTGACGAGAGCGTTTGTAAGCTTTCCTGTAAAGTTATTGTTTACAATGAATATCATAAGGTTAAATAGAAGGTTTTCGCTTGAACTACATATAATACCTGCGGTAAATACTTTAATCGAGGCATTTGAATGAGGGCTGAAGATTAAATTCAATTAAAAGCTATTTACTGTCTATATTTTAAATTGGGAAAAAGCAATCACAAAATATATTTAACTTCATTTGTCTAGCCATTTTTTCAAGAGTCTCTTTGACTTTGGTGTTAATTGGAGTGTTACATGCTATGTGATAGTATTGTGCGAATCTTCTCACACCCTTCTGTTTCCCATTACCTTTTACAAAGTTTTTTTACGATTGTGTGTAAAGAATTTCTATTCATTATTCATGTCAATTGATGACACAAGAAAAACAAAAAATCGAGCTCCGATTTGTAGTTTGTAGACACTCAGGTAGAAAATACTACCGTGCATAATTATATATCGTGGCGATGGCAAACGTTGTAGTCATTATGAAGTGTATAATTATTACAAACATGGTCAAAGCATGTGCTCAACATAAGTTTGTATTGATAAACAATCAATATAAGTAATAAAATAACTCTGTCTTCCTTCCCTCAGAATAGCACTAAAAATTTAATAATGCATAATACATGTCCGTACGAGCATTTGAGCACTGCACTGTTGTATAATATACAACAATGCAATGTACTGGTATTTGCGCTCCCTCTCCCTCGTCAGTTGTCTGCTACTTTTTAGTAGTGCATCGAGCGACAAATTCATCCACCAAAGAAAATTCTTATATTGTAACAGGTACAGTTACAGCAATAATGACCAAGGAACCTTGACATGTGAGAATCTTTTGGGATTCTCATGATGACTAAAGATATTTTTTCTTTTTATTCATTGTGAAGTGTATACACTTTTGGAATAAGGGCTGATATTATTATTTTTCTGAAGTCCACGATATTTATTATTATACATTCATTTAACAACGATGTGACAATATCCATGTATGAAGCACTAAGGTTTTTTCTGTTTGCTGCTTTCAACAACTTCAAGAACACCGTCCATGTATTAACTCTTAGTTACATTGGTACATTGACCATCCTGACATGAACTTAACGGAATCTCAGTCTTAATTAGGAACCTATTCACTTAGAAATATTGTACTACACAATATTATTGTGTTTATACCAAAGAAGATACAAAGACGATTAATTTTGAATCGCTTGTTCATAAATTGCTCATAATCCATCTTCGTATTAATCGTTGTATTTTTTCATTGACATTTTATCAAGAACCACAGAGTTGTTTGCCTTCCCTACTGAATTGAATTAGTGCGGCATAGGTACTCGTCAGTAGACTCTTGAAAACCGCCTACTAGTCCCTGTCACGGTAGGCAGCATACTTAGTGCTCCAATTGGCTAATCGGAATTTAGTTGTGTTGACTCACACTTCCTATGCGGCAGTGGATTAAATAAGTAGTCAAGTATGAAGTCAGAGACATTCCACTTCTCTCCGACTTCCGCTGGTGTCCGGATTGATCACTTGAATGTGCACAACGCTAACAAAAACAACAATAGTGATAACAATAATTGCTGTAACGGTACTAACAATACTAATAATAACAATAATCCTGCTTCCCCCCTGTCACGTGCAAGAATTCTGTTGAATTCATCTGCTTCGATAACCGCCTCACAAGAAGAAGACGAACAGCGGAATTTCTTAGATCTGGAACACATTCTTGTGGGCGACCACCATTTGACAGCTATCAAAACGGAAAAAAATTCATTAGCTTCATCACGGCGTCGCCATAAGCCTAGCCATAAAATGCGAAACTGTCTGCTGGTAGTAGGGCTGGCGGTTATTGTGACTTTACTGAGTTTCGTTTTCCTAGTGGAGTGTCGAAGTATAAAAAGCAGTCCGAGTTATTCCAAAAAGAACCAGGATGCAGAGGTACAGTCAGAGTCTCGAATTCAAGATGCTTCTTTTCAAGACCCAGATCCGGAGTCAAGTGAAGAGTATCCCACGAAAGTTGTCGCAACAACTTTCGCCAGTAAAACTACCTCGTCTTCATCTTCACCAGCTTCATCTACGACAAAAACATCATCTACTACAAAACGAGCAAGTAGAAGTAGTAGCACCTCAAGTAGCGGTAGATTAACACGCTCTCGTGTTTCAGTGATATGTACTGGAGGACAAGCGGGAATTTTGGATGAGAATTTAAGCAGTACCTCTACATCTACCTCTCCTTCCTCGAGAAAGTCCCAAAGCAAACAAGTGAACTTACCGACTTTATTACCTCGTGTAAGTGACGACAATGAAGAATACGAGAATGAAGGAGGAGAAACCAACGACTGGGATGACGAAGACGAAACTGCTTTAAACAGTGAAGAATTAAAAAGCCAAGTGGTCACTGTTTCCGGTTATTCGCATGTGGCGGGAGGAAAGCCTGAAACAAAGGCTTTGTTAAAATCGGGATCCCATACGGCAATACAATATGTTCCAAAGCCATCGAAAACGCATGCCTCATCAACAGTTCATGACGACGACGATGAAGAGGATGAAGCAAGTGATGAAGACGTCGTAGAAATTGTCTCTTTAAAGCCCAAGCCTGCCACGCATGGCAAGGCGAATAAACCCAAAGCGCAGAGGATTAGTGTTGACAAAACTCATACAGAATCAGTTGCTTCATCTAGAGGAACAACGACAACAAGGAAGTCGTCAACTAAAAAGGACAAGAAAAGCAGACAACAGCAAAGACAAAGCGAGCGGGAGAGCCAAGAAGATGACGAGGAAGTGATAGCAGTAACCCCACAAACCAGTAAACGTTCTTCAAAACATTCTTCTAAAAAATCCTCGAAACAGTCCAACATTTCAAACAAAAATGAAAAAGGAGATTCTGGGGAAATTGAGGAAGAATCACTTTTTCCCACTCTCCGTCAATCAAACAACAAACACAAGACATCAGAAAGAAGACAAAAATTACCTACAATTATTCAGATTGTGACAGAGACCGATCCCGAACTGGAATCTGCTGAGGCGGAACCTGAGGCAATTTTTTCATCTCCGAAAAGAATAATAAGTTCCAATACTAGAAAATCTTCAAGATCCCGAAAATCCAAAAATAATTCGAATAGCGATCTTAAAAGAGAAGAATCATCTCTTAAACCAGTGTCTGTAGGAGCTGAAAGGAGTTTCTTCAGAAGAATTCAACATGGAAGAAATGTCGTTTGCGCCAACAACCAGAGAAAGCAGTAGAAAAGGAAAGTCTAAAAAATCCAGTAGCACATCCACAAGGAGCTCAAGAATGAACAGCAGAACAGCCACGCCAAAACAACGAACAGGAGCATTTTCCAGTGTTGAAAATGATTAAAAATCCTGTCATTTTAATAACCAGCATGGTAGCATAGTACGCAACACAGATTCTTGTTTAAAAGCAGTCAAAACGCTATAACCTATTTTATGATTGATACCGTACTACACCATACATCAAATTAAATGCACATGCTCAGAATGATGCAAACTCAATGTTCACTTTTTTCTTAAAAATAAGAGACTAATTTGTAGGAAATAAAATGTATGTATATCCGTCTTTTACCAAAATAGTTTGTTTGAAGTGTCTACCATATAGTACAGTTATTTTCGATAAAACAAAACAAAAATTAATTTTAAAATTATACATAGTGCCAACTTATGATAAATGCTGACTTCTTTTTTGCCGTAGATATTATCATCATAAACAGATGCTGAATCCACTGACGTTATTTACTGGATTTCAAGACAAAATAAATCATAAAAATAAATACGTTTTAAAAATAAACAGAAGCACTAGAGATGCTTATTGTTAGAATTATTATTATTATTATTGTGTAGTGTAGCATAATCATATTTTCATAATGCTTCTGCCTATTGCATATTTTACAACGAAAAACTATTTTTTTCTCAAACAAATAAAAGGACGCGTTTTTAATAAAACCAAAAAAGTGGTTGAAAGTATACACTGTTTTTCCGTAATATTTTATTTATACCAAAATAAAATATTTACCTACGAACTTTGTTCGTTACGTCATGCATTGTTAACGCTGTGCTGCTACGACTTCAGATAGTCGAATCATATTCAGCCAACGATCGTTATAAAGGTCTTTCATACTACTGTTCTGGCAAGTTTATTCTATATCCAGAGCACTACTTGAAATTTTTATAAAATAAAAAAAACCACAGTTAGTTTTGAGAAGTGACAAAAAATGTCCTTCAGTCTAGTACGAGTTCGTACAAATGCATTATTTATTGTGTAAGAATAAACAAAAGCACTTTTCATAAATTCTTCAAAACAAAGAATTTTGATAGGGATTTAAGCATATCTCGTACACAGTGTACTAAATGTGAATTTTTGGCAAAGAGATCATCAAGAATGCGAACACTTTTAAAACATGGTTGATGAAATATTTATGCAGTGTATTTCCATTGCTTTTTTGCATCGATTTTTTTAGCAATTTTCTCAGCATCACATACGCATGCAAATAATGTATGTACTCCAACTTATAAAATGTCGACATCATCATAATTGATGCAGTATAAAAATAAGGGCCATGAAAGAGTCAAGAAACAGTTCGTAGTAGATAAACAGGAACCTGCAGGACTGAGAGCTGGCGACTCTCAGAGTTGAAAAAATTGTTGTGGGTTTTGGAAAAATTTCTTTAGAGTCTCAACCGATAAAATGTTCCCCAATAATCAAAGATGTGTTGCTTTTGCCGTAGTAGTCTTTGTGTCCGTACATATGTACACCTGTGAAGCCCGCAGTTTTGGTCGCCGACATAAAGCTTTGTCGTTAGCGGAAGGTGAGCAGGATGTCCAAACTGTGTCACGATCCGAAGTCCCTGGAGTTCAGTCATCAGCAGAGAATCAACACTCCAAAGAGAGTATCTCAATGGCTAGGGAAAAGGAGCCTTTAACAACTCCAAGACCGTCAAATTACCCCGATACAAATCGGTTAACAAGAAATAGATTAACGCAACGTCCACGGCTGGCATGTGACCCAGAGATCGCGGTTAATTCCGCTACTACGCCTGAGAAGAGGCTTACCAGCGACCAACCTAAACTGGCTAAATTGGAAGAAGAGAAGCCAATTCTGAGCGAGGATGTAGAAAATGTGGAACAGCTCCCTGAACAAGCAGAGCCAGTTCGAAAAGTGAAAAAATCACAAAAGTTGAGAAGACTGCCGAAGAACAATGCTGCGGAATCATTCAACGCGGATGACGACGAGGCTGTTAAAACTGCCAAATCTCAACAAAGTGAGTTTGTGGATGTTCAGCCTGTTGAGCAGGATCCAGCCAAAACTGTCGTGGTAGAGGATGCAGAGGCTGTGACTGTACCTCAAGAAAATGAAGAAGTTTCCGCACCAGAAACAGAAATAAAAAAATATAGACGTGTTTCCCGCCGAAAAGCTAGAAAGTTGACAACAACGACAACTACAACTCCACAACCAGAATCATCGGAAGCATCGGAAGACACTAATGAAGATGACGAGTACGGTGGACCAGAGTCAGAACAGCTTGATGTTCTTCAAGAGGTCAGTCATGAAGAAACCAAAGACGAAGAACCTAACGACGGCCCGCTCGCTAAAGCAGTGGAGGAAGATCCAACCACTCTAAAAACGGAAGAGAGTGTACCATTGGCAGAAAATGGTAACAGTAATGAAGAACATTCAGCACCCATTGATGACGGTAGTATTATTAGCCGAGGTAAAAACAAGAAAGATCGAAAAAGTAAAAGCAAGCGAAGACAGAACGTGGACGAATATGCGAATTACAGACAATCACGAAGGCGTGAAAGTATTCGCAATGACGATTCAGAGGATGATAGACGACGATAGCTTAATCTGTGAAATTATTCAGTGTTATATTGTAAATGACTGATTTAATTATGCACGAAATAGTCTTGTAACGAAGTTTTCAATAGTAATCCCCTTTTTCAGTACTTGTAGATGTACGTTTGAACCTGTAAGTAATGCTATAAAAATAAATATAAGCATTATACATAAAATTGCACATTTTTATAAATAAAGTTACCATTTACACATAAAAAACTGAAAATTACAAAAGAACTACCTATTCCAAAGAAGCATGACGGCATTTTACTAAGTTCGGCGAAATGCCATCTGCAACTTATGTACCAAAGGTGTAATAATCATCATA
>JAHZNB010000691.1:0-26570 GCA_027744295.1 Callyntrura guangdongensis | reverse complement strand
GTCTCTCTCTCTCTCTGTTTTTGTTTTCAGTACTTTACCAAGATAATATGATGATATTAAAGTTTTTTCTTCTCGCAATTTCACTTTATGAACATTATTGCTATATTAACATATTATCATTTCATTGGAGTATATCACGCATCATTATCATCATCATCAAAGTAATATCATTCCAAACAACCACCACAACACAAAAACACAATACACACAGAGCAAACACAGATCACAACAACCGTCGTTATTGTCGTTGTCATAATTCACAAAACAAGTCAAGTTCACTGACTAAAGATATGGTTTATTTTGTGGTCGTGTATAAGACTCTAAGACTGCAGCAGCGGAAGAAGAGAAGGTAAAAAATGAATTAAACAAAGTGCGTTTTCTTAAGCACTTGTTTACTTGGAATATTATTACAGGTGAACCCAGCTGCAGTCAGTGGGCGTCTTGAATAATAGACCAGGGTTTTTCACATACTGCCTCTACGACAGACGGACGATAGCAAAACATATTAATAATTGTTTGTGTTTCTCTATGTGGGGTGATTAATTATGTTACTGTTGTAGTAAAGCTATCGGATCTGATTGAAATGATATCAGCAGGAGTACAGACAGTATGTTTAATGAAACGGTAAGTTTAGGTACACACGTCGCGATAATTACCAATTCCACTGCTCATGTCTTTTAGCCGTTCTTTGTTAATAAAGTGTAACTTGAGAGTTGACAACCTCTGTAAGGGGTGAGCACCCATAGGGCATGTTTTTGCCAGTGATAGTGTTGACTTTTGCTTTTTGTTGATAAATTATGGCACACAGGAAGAAGAGACGATATGCGATACAACAATGGCAATGCAGCATAATAACTGCTATTATACACGCATATTTATACGTAATAGTGTGCACTTTGTAAGAAGAAGTGGAGTCATCATCATCTTTCTTATTTATTTGCATGCATTTTCTATGCAAAATAAGTACAGGAAATGAATGAATTTCCCTTTTTCGAGATTTTCATCTTTAAAAATGACATGTGTATATAATGCGTTTGATCAACAGCCCAATAGTGGCAGTGGTGCACATGGTGCAGTAGTGCGAGACCAACAAAAAAGGCAAAATGTTTACGGCTATCAGCAGCAATCAGATTCAGGCTACCTCTCTTTAGGTAGGTGTGTAGGTGAGGAGGTACGTTTTTTTATTTATTGTGACGATTGATGGTGCTAGGGATTGGTCACTTGTGACACTTTACAGACAAAAACATGTAGGGCCAATATACGCACGACAAGATATGACATGTTTCATATAGTTTTTGAGTGAATGAACGCTGTAAAAAGAGAGGGAAAATATTTTTAATATTATACCGTATTTTGTATGCAGTTGCTGCAGGTGGCTGCGTATTAAAATCTTATCTTGCTTATCATCCTCACCTATAACGACAACAGTACATATAGGGCTTATCCTGCTGTCATCTTTTACACACATAGACAAGGCGAGCCAACTAATAAGTTAATTTTCATTGTATTGTTCGTCAACAAATCTACACTATTGTAATGTCAGTTGTAATTTTTCTTGCTATTATGGACGGGTCTTGAGTCTTGATTATCATATTGTCATACAGATTTTTTTTTACCTTACTCACCGCAAATATGGGTAGGTGGTCGGTCGGGGGTGCTAATCTTGAAAAATGCACTGTCATCTTTATCTGACGGCATGTCTTACATTTTCCTTGACTTCCTTCCCCAGTGACACCAGTCACACACAGTGACTGTGTGTGACACGAAAATTGTAACTCATCTTCTTATGCATTCGATATACGACACAGTTAGGATGGACGAACGCCCATGGTACATGTTTGTCGATTTCATCATCTCTCTTGGGAGTCAATAATTCCGTTCAGGTGACAATATATTTATGACAGCACATTTCGTTTTTAATGTGGATATGCGTGCCAATCGTCAATTAAAATGTGTTATGCTTTTGCAACACGGTAATAAAAAGTATAATAAAAAATTATAATTACAGCAGTTAACAGTCTCGTCACCACTGTGCGCATTATTACTGCATAGAGAAAAAATGCAGTTGACATAATATATAATTCTCCTTTCACCTCCTCCCATTGTTTGCAGACCCACAGCTACATAATTTTAGTGAGGCCATTAAATAACATTTGCATGCATATACATTATTATTTTCTGCAAAAATGAGGAAATGACACGACAGATTACAAGGTACGATTAAAGTTCATCTTTACTCCAAATAATGGTTAATTCAATTTTTCCTTTCGGATGGATGGTGTTACATTCAGATAGGTACCTGCATACAATTCGAGCGGCGTGAACATTGTTGGCAGGTTGCGAGGATGGCTAGAGGTTTACCCATTTTAATTGAAGTATTTTACTGAACAAGAAAACCACTTACAATCAGAAAGGCGCATGAATACCTACTGCCGTGTTACTCGTATTTACTGCATGAAAATTATCTTATTTCCTCCAAGACAAAAGTCAACAATGGAGTTCATTGTTTGCGCTATATTATCGGTTTGCTGTAGAGACGAAAGAAAATCCCTTGGTTGTTCTGTATGCTTATGGGCTTGCCTACTAGCTTGCCAGCGCAAGAGGACAGAGGGAGAGAGCTATAAAAGCGTGAAACAATGGAACAGAGCGAGGCAAGAAGTCGTAAATTAGCTTGGTAATTACCTGATTGCCTATGGGTGTAATATAGGGTATGCGCGGATTATTGGTTTGACGCGTGTGTGTGTCTTCGGAGAATTTGTAATAATAATTACTGTAATTGTACGACAATCTCGTTGACACCCAGCTACAGTGACTAAAATTGTTGTTGGTTGTTTGTTTTCTCTCTCTCTATTCAATTTACGCTGCTGTTTACATCACAGTTTTTGGTAATGGGTTTATTGACATTATTCAATTTCGAGACTTTGTTTCGTCGTTCGTGTTTATGTTGCATCTCGGTTCTGGTGGTATGATGGCTTATTACGTGTGTCTTGAGTGACGGCTGATGACAAAAATGAAAGTGACGCTGACAAATAAATAGGCCAAAAACGAAACCACTTGAGAGTTGAGTCTACATCAAAAAAATTAATAATAGTTATCTATTTCCATGAAGAATGACACATATTTTTTGCCAATTTGTGCCTTTTTCTACAAAAAAGTGTTTTAGTGTATGGGAAAAAGGGAAGTGCACACACGCACACACAAGCAGTGACGACTAGAAAGATGAATGAAATGACGCGTGCCCTAAGTGATTGATGAGTATAATTATCATTTTTTAGCTCGCTTGTCGCCTTTGGAAGGAATAAAAAACCTGAAGAAAAATAAGGGAAAAATTGCATAAAAAGTGCTAAATAGCTCGATGTTGGTGGTAATCGTGGAGGTAAAAAAAGTTAAAATGATAATGATGATTGCTATGATGAAATAATTTCTGTAGCTGACAAGCCACAATATGCCCAGAGCCAAAAATGTGTGATGTTTTCAATCATCAAGAAATTTTTGCTCAGTCAGAAGTCTCTATCCCCCTCATGTCCTCCCCCTCCTCCCCCTCTGCGCTGTGTGTCACTTCATTTCATCCCACATAATATATTTTTTGGCTAATCATTTCATTATACATTTCATTTAGGACAAATCAAGTAAAAAACTGTTGGACTGTCAATGCTGCTTCTTCACGTTATTTTCTGAAGAAAATAACATTTTTCAAATGAATAATTGGAGACGATATGGTATTTAGCTGCCTAATTTTTCTTTTTCATCGTGTCATCACATCTTTAAGAGCTCTGCAACATCTTCACAAAATTGGGATGTAATAATACCCACAGAGACACGCATCTTTAGCCAATCCACATTTGTTTTTCTTCTTCTTACTTCATCATCATCATCATCATCATCACATAATATCCTCCACTCCACTAGTCCACCAAACAGCACAGCGTCCAAAAACATTTTTCTCACGCTGAAGCTCTTCTCTGTCAACATAATCATCATCATTACTGTGCCTTGAGGCTCATTTTATCCCTTTCGTGTGTCCTCCACTCCAACATACAAAACAACGCTTTATACACTCACATCAGACCATATCATCTTTATAGAAATTTACCTACTTTTATTGATATTACGCAATTTTTGAGATCGTGTGTGTATGTGTTCCGATTGCGGTTTCATATCGACGCTATCATCCATAAAACTTATTCGTTGTAAAAAGACAAAATTAAGAAAACAAAAGACGTTCCCATTCCCAATCCTAATCTATCCTCCTCTTTTTCCCTTGCGAAATAATGCAAAACCAAACCTCTCAAAAAATCAGTGATGTGTGTTTATTCTCTCTCACTCTCTCTTCTCCCTCAACGCACTCTTGACTAAAATGTGTTCATTTTCAAACAGAAATTTTCATCTAGACAAAGAGTCAGTCAGTGGTCACTAACAAAAGTAAAATTGTTTTTAATGACAAGCAAATAGCCAATTCTTATTTAAGATTTCAACAAATAAGCTTCTCTATTACACTCTTCTCCCCTCATCTGCTCATCATTGTCATCATCGTTAGGAATAAACAGGCAAGCAAACAGTAAAAATCCATTTTCATTTTTTCTTACCAACAGCAAATGACTTAAATGGGATGGATTATCATCGTATAGTTGGATCTACGATTGACATCGCAAGTACGTGATGGTTTTCCGAGTCGTTGTTGCTCAAATAGCTAGAGTCAATATATTTATTATAATGAGGGTGATAATTAGAGAAATTGATGTGCCAGAAAACCACCGTTAGTATTGAATCGTTTTTATGGATGATGATGATGATGAGTCGAAGATGGACGTTGGGAAATGACACTGGCACAGTTTGTAAAGCAATTATTATTAAGAAAGATATGATATTTTTCATATCTTTTGGAATAGATGGATTGAATCGTTTTTATGGATGATGATGATGAGTCGAAGATGGACGTTGGGAAATGACACTGGCACAGTTTGTAAAGCAATTATTATTAAGAAAGATATGATATTTTTTATATCTTTTGGAATAGATACTCTCTATCGTATCCTGCATACAAGCCAATTTTATTAGCAAAAGTGTTAAAAGTTAAGGTGTGAGGAACTGGGCAGACACTGATAATATGGGAGATGGAGGAAAAGGACAAAATGTTGGGAGAGCGG
The DNA here is from genome assembly GCA_027744295.1 of Callyntrura guangdongensis. Classification (NCBI taxonomy): domain Eukaryota; kingdom Metazoa; phylum Arthropoda; class Collembola; order Entomobryomorpha; family Paronellidae; genus Callyntrura; species Callyntrura guangdongensis. The sequence goes on along the minus strand of JAHZNB010000691.1, from coordinate 21,423 downwards.
GAGGGAAAGTTTAGATAATGCACATTACTTGTAAGTTTAAAATGTGAATTATGCTAATTTTTACGCTTTTTTACTATCTGCCCACATACCTATCAATAATACCTATTGTAGGGAGGGAAAGTTTAGATAATGCACATTACTTGTAAGTTTAAAATGTGAATTATGCTAATTTTTACGCTTTTTTACTATCTGCCCACATACCTATCAATAATACCTATTGCACACTACCACCTACCTACTTACTTTTAACTACTACAAGACAAAATTAGCTTAGGTATGCACAGTTACGTCGACAAATGAGACGCAATTGCATTGATGCCATCAAAGGAATAACATATAGACATATAAATGTTCTTAAAATTACATCTATAATTTTTAATTGGTACTTGGCGATTTCATCATTTTTTTATTACCTTCTCCGTTATGTTCTTCTCTACGGCAGTGTACAAGCGCACGTCTTTAACTCTTTGAAACATTAATAATTTATTATAATAATTCATTCTCGCATTCGCATTTCGCATCTGTGCGTTTACTTCGTGTATCTCCTAAGGTTCTTGAGGCTGGCCCTTATTTGTCAACAAGGTATGTTAATAAGGGGCTAGGGTTTGGCTCTTTTGAACAAAACTCTTGATCTCTAATCTCTATTACTGGGCAGCTGACGTCGTCATCGTCGTCGTCGCCAAACCTCCGCGAGGGCTCACACCTTTTATATTTATCGTCGTCGTTCAAAAGTTTATCAAGCTTAAAATCAATTTTTAGGAATGAAACCACATCCAACCATATATCCACTCTCATTCATACCGTGTAATATTTCCATTGTTGGACCATTTTTGCACTGTGTATTGTTAAGTATAATTGTAAACGCGGTCACGTAGTGTAATTATTATTGCTGTTTGTGGTAACGACGATACTACCGCCACCGCTGCTGTCGTTGTTGTATACGCGTGCAAATGAGACTACGCACCGGGTTAACTTTCCAAGGACATATTAATATAATAATAATAATAATACTCCATCATCATGATCATCTTATACATTTTTCATTTTATAAAGCCACACAGTTAAAACGAAAAATTCCAACAAGTGCACACGGCTGAGAATTTTGTTTTGTTGCGTTGCGCATTTTAAGGTAGCAGGTGGTTGTTTGAGAAATACAGGTTGGTTGGCAAGGAGGAAGGTAGAGGCAAGTACCCAATGATTTGCATCTCTTGAATGGAAGTCGCAACTAGAAGACAGTCATCATCGTCGTCATCAGATAGTCAGAAAAATCAGGAGATTCTCAGAGACCAGCAAAATAAGTTGCCTACACACAGCCTCGTCGTAAACAAAGAAGAACGACGACGCAGCAGCGACAGCGACACACGTCGTAAAGAAAAAGGATGGAAAGGAGAACTGTCAAGGTTTTCCAAGGACTTTGCTCATTTACGTTGTATTCAACGTAACACCACCACTACCACAAAACTCTTCTCTCAGGAACATGATAAGAAATGCTATCAATCAGTCAGTCAGGCTCAAAAAATGTACACATCATAGACACAAACACGCACACCACATTTTCTACTTTACCTGCCTATCGTTTTAATACTACATTCCATCGGCATAATAATATATGCCTATAAACTTGCGTAGTTATCTTTATGGAGTGCTTATTGAGGGATGATACTTTACGATGATATGACAGTGGCAATATATCAATAGCGCATAAACAATATATACCTTACAATATTTATGATGATTCACATGTGAGCAAGGTAAGACTTTGCCAGAAGGAGAATATCCACACAAGACAGGAAGACAGCAAAAAATGTAATTTAAGCTTATTTTATGGCCATCTTTACATTTTTCCATGCATTTCCAATGTTTTCCATTAAAATATTCTCTCTACAAGCGGAGAATTTTGTGGCACAAAACGACGCATTGAGCAACCAAACAACCTGGATTGATCATCATCATCATGATGCTTGTACTGCTGCAAAAGATGATGATGGTTGATGCAGTTGGTTTGTTTCGTTACTATCATCATCCATATGCTTGCGTGTAGCTATTTTTATTGCTGTTCGTCTATTTTGTGTAAAAAAAATCTTAAGACAAGCATTTTTTTATTACTAAACATCACCGCATGCATTCATCATGATCACATCATCCCCTAATCATAAAAAACCACAGATGAATGCATATTTTTTTTATTATTAACTGAAATTTGTCTGGCATGAAAGGCTTTAGCAACATCAATATACAAGTAATACATGTCTTTTTATTAGACGTCTCCTCCGGCGCTTCTTTTTTACACATCCTCTCTTTACTCTTCACTGGCTAGAGTTAATGGCTATTTGAATGAGAAGAGAGGATGATAACGATGTTGATGATGATCATCATCATGTTGGTATTATGTATATTGTCGTAGAAGACATCGGCGAAGGTCGCATTCAAATGAAAAGAATTCTTTTATACTTTATTTTTCGTTTTATATTAAAAAAAAACTTCTAATTCTCTGCCAATGGTTTGTAGAGGTGAGGTACCTACGGTGCCGAACAAGCCGAGAGTTGGTAACTGGGATTAAGGCCTAGGCCATTATTCCTTGACAAATTATGTTTTTCAGTGATTGTTGATGTTCAAAAGTCAAGTAATTTTACGAGAGAGAATGATGAGTTATTTGTCTAATAACTCCATTTATTTATTTGCACTTTGACTTTGGCCGAGCAAAAGGTCCGTGTCCTTAGAACATTTCTAGTGTGGAGTGTGGACACAGAGAGAGAGATGACTATTTACTATTTACCTTGTTCATGTGGTGGTAAAATGGTGAGACTGATTTTGAGAACGTGGTTAATCTTGGCTGAATGAGACTTTTGCCTTTTGTGTGTACCCTACACCCTGAAAAGTTTATATCCTCTACTCAAGTCGTCAGATACAAAGTACTGGTAACCTCGCACTTCTCGACAGTATATCATAATGGGAATTAACCCAGAGAGCTGAGTGACAATGGACAGTATATTTTATTCCATCGTTTGAACTACACAACTGGATTGCTGTACAAAGTAATAATTTGACAGGATGGGATTGTGCAAGGACTTTGACAAGTTTTTAACACAGAAACGGCGCATTGTATACAATTTTTCTTTTTTGTGTGTGCGGATAACGGTACTTGGGTCAAGTCTCCTACTTCTTTTGTACTTAAACACAAAATTTATCATCCTCACTTTTTTTCCTATTTACCTACGCAAGTAGCTAACACGAGCACGTATACATGTTACATCAACAAATTGTTCCACGTCAATAGCGCCACTACTGCCACTACAATCATTAAAGTTACGTGTCTCTCTGTGTGTGTTCTGTCCAGAGAGAGGAGTGTGTCGTTTATTCGCAAAAAGAGTGATAACGTCACAAAATATATGCTTTGATTGTGATGTAGGATCACTGCTAAAACTTTTAATCACCGCTTGATTAAAAATTATTGACCACTTACGTGCCTCCTATTTCATTATTTATTCATTTTGGAGATCTAAGTGACTGCTGGCTGTGTGTGGAAGCGGTTACAATTACAAAAAAAGCGGTCCTTGTTCGTAATTTGCCTACCTACTTTCCTGTCCATTAGTATATTTATTTACTTTGTGCGCTGATGTAAATTTAGCCCACAACGTACGTATGTATCGCCGAATTTGTTTACCTATTTGTATTTTAGGAATTCGTACACATCAGGTATTTATTTATTTATTTTTTGCTAGTTACTTTTCTACCCCCACTTTGTTCCTTGAATCTTAACTCATGAAAGACACACACGAACAAAAGCTAATGAAATGGCATAAAGAACAAAAGATCACATCATCATCAGCGTCATGCATAACGCGTCAAAACAGTCGAATGGATACCACTCTGAAGAACGTATAACATGATAATGATGTTTTGTAACATCAAAACCACAAGACCATCAATATCATCCCTACTCTACCAGCATCACCACTACTACCACCAGCGACCGAATATACACCAAAAACCAATACCACACAACAATAGCAAATTTCTTTGAGTCAAGCAAAAATACTCGAGGATGGAAACAAGTTGACGACTTGAGTGGAGAATGGAAATTCGTAAATGATTGGCTTTGTTTCGTCGTTGAACGTTGATGTTCGTACTCTTGTCAGTACAGGGAGTAGAGAGGAGAGCATGTAGTGCGCAGAGAGCCAAGTCAATGATGTAATTACTAGGTTAAATGTAAAAAATATATAAAAGGCTGAGAGCCACAAAAAACAGAGTTTTCCGCGTTTATAAATACATTCAATACACAAACAACATGTTTACAGTTTACTGCTGTGTGTACTACAGATTACAGAACAGAGAGAGAGAGACCAAAGAAAAATGAAAGGATCTTCGTTTTGTCGTCGTATCGGTTATGGTCAGCTCGGTGCTCGGTAGCGGCAGTATACAAAGAGGTGTGCTGGTTTTTTCACCAAAGTCAAAATTAATTTAAGTAAACGCTTAAATGCTCTCCTAGAGGTTTGGTGGGATTGAACAAAAAATGCATTATAATATGTTGCCCTCACAGAGACGATGATGATAATGATAAACTGTTGGTTTGAGCGTTATTGTACATAAGTACACACACAGCAGCAGCAGCAGCATCATCAAGTAAGGTGATACGGATTAGCTAATGCTTTTATTTAGCAGAGTCATCAAAGTCATCTAAATTGCAAACGATGATGATAATGGTACATGCACGCACACTACGCTTGCTGCGAGTTTTGTACATTTTCAACAAGCTGGCCTGTTGTGTGTGTGCATGTGTGTGTGCACTATGCAGTATGCAGGTTTGGGTTGGGGAGTAAACAATATAAAGGCGCATGTAATAAGGGAGCTCTCGTACAATTCTTCTTGGAATGGAAAAAAGGTGTGTTCACTTTTTTTCTTGAAATAAAAATGATATACAGGATAATGTAGGTATGGACGTGAACATTGAAGAGCTGATTATGAACATTTCATTTATTGACAATATCGAGAAGTTGTAGTGGTGGTGGTAGTAGTGAGGTGTAGTTGTTGTGTGTTCGCGATGTAATCAGATTCGCCATTAGTGAAATCCCATTGACGATGATGATTACATGGAGCCGACATCAGCATGATGATCAGGACACGTACAAGAAATTAATTACTTGAAGAGCGTAATAGTCTTGGCTAAGCAATAAAAAAATTTGTGGTGATCTACTGTCGATTTATGGTTATTGAATGGATTGCAATATGTGTAATATCGAAAAAGTTTTGGAATGTGAATATGCGAAGTAATATGATTATTACGCGAGGTGAAATAGTGTAGGTATGAAATGGATAAACTTTTTTTGGACTTTACTTTACCGGTTGCCTATTTGATCATTTCAGGTAGGTTGTGCTTAGATTTATTGGCCTATTTTCGTCCCAAATACGAAAAGGCTAATAGCATAATATAGGGAGCTTTAAAATGATATGTTGATGACAGAAAGTAATAATAATAATAACAATGTGCTTACCTTGTAGACTCCATCGATCACTTTCGTGATCTCGTTTACATCCATCGAATCCATTTTGCTTTTTAAAAAATGGCGACGTCGATAACAACGCCTTTTTCCTTCACAAGAATGTTAAATAATATATTTTTTGTCTTGTTACGTTACAGTGATAATCGTAACATGTTTTTTCTTTTAATTGTCTTTGAAGTTTCTTAAATACAGTAAATCACTCAGAAAACTACTAAGGGCAGTCATGTTGCTTGCTATTTGGCAGGCAAGTAAAAAACACACGGCGACGACAACACCACAAACAACGTCCAATTACGCTAAAAGGATACTTTTGCGAGAAAAAAGAATCATTCCTGTCGTTGCGTGTCACACACTCTCTGTCATTATCACCACCATCAACACACAAACTCACTCAGAGTACTCAGAGAGGCTTCTCCTCTATAAAGTTTTTCTCGTTTTTGACAAAATCGAACATCGACCCAAATTTTGCATATAAAGCAGAGCGAGAGCAAAAACACCGACTGACAAACCAGAGACCCAAATAGATTCTAACTGCTAACAGTCACTCCTCATGGAAGCCTTACAACTCACTCACAGTCAGAAATAAAATCCTCCTTCTTCGTCTTTATTCGTCTCTGAAGAGATAACAGCGATATTGACGGAAGAGTCATTCAGTCGAATAGAGTCCAAGGAACGAAGGATACAAAAATGAAATTAATTTTGGCGCAACTCTGGTTTCATTAAATTAAGCAGTTCGTCGTTGAAATGGTGGCAGACACAGTCACACTTGTCTCTCCTAAAACGCACACCTTTTTCTCTCCAGCAAGCACAACGGTAGTAAGCAGTAGCCAAACACAGCAGTAGGATCATCAATTTTCTTGCCCATTACCACCAACACCACGACAAACTTTGTTTTCTTTCCAAGTTACACTGGAAAAATCCTCACAGATTAATTTGTCACGTGTGTACATATATATATGTCTGTGTTTGGATGAAGGAACTAAAAGAATCCATGTAGGGATGATTGACAAATGGTCGTCCCACCTTGGTCGTCTTTTTCCCCCAGAAAAAAAAACCGAACAGCGACAACTTTTTTTTATTAAAAGGAAATCACTAGCGGTCTTGTCACAACTTTTTTCTTCTCTTTTTCGTTTTGAGCCCGCAGATTGTTTGGTAATTTGTGTGTGTGTGCTTGTAGATGATGATGCCGACGAAAGCAACGCTTTTTCTCACACCACAACAATCTCTGTCGTTCCCCTGTGGACGCTGCTGCTCTGCCAGAGGAGAGAACAAAGGGATGATGGAAGTTCTTAACCGTGTGTACAACGGACGAAGGATACGCAACGTACGTGTGCACTTGTTTACGGCATGAAGCCCAGACGGTGAATGAGCCTGAGCTATGCAAAACGAGATGAAGGAATCGTGCACTACACAAATACACAGAGAAACACTTCTCGTTTTCTCATCCCTTCCAACTCTCCTGTTAAGAGGTATATCATTATTATATGTACATATGTATGTACATAACGTGCACTTATAGCCATTCTACATTGCAGTATACCAGAAAGATCAAGTCGAGGAGGAAAAAGTAAGAGCCATCATACAGATCACAGAGCAAAGCGAGAGACGACGAAGAAAAAAGAGTATATATTTATAGTTAGGCAGTAATAGTGTATATATGGTTGTTTGCGGCTACCGCTGCAGTTGCTGCTGCCGTGAGGGGACAAACAATATAACATCATCTTTTAGCCTCTCTCTCTCTCATACAAAATAAAATCACAAAACAACTGGTTCTTCTGCTTCTTCAAGGAAACTTTTACTTTAGGTATTTAAGTAGTAGTGGTGGTTGGTGGTTGTATTTTTTGTCAGCAGTAATCAGAAGTTAGAGAGGCAGCAGGAGAGCCGATATACTCACACAAACACACGCGTGTATAATAACATAGTCAAGTTTAGGCTGGTTGGTTTTTTTTCTTCCCGTGTGTGTTAACTAAAAAAGGACAAGTTTTTTTCGTCTTTTCTTCATAAGTACATTCATATATGTAGTATTATTTTTCGCTTTTCGCTGTTCACAGAGAGAAGAGAGTGAGAGAGAGAGAGAGAAATGACTAGTAGAAGTTTTAGGATTCTTGTATCGTGAATAGTGTATTAGTAGAAGCCGATGGGGAGAGATAAAAATGTTAAATATCATTATTGGAATTAACTTTTTGCTTGCTAGATGGATACTTACAGACTATAATATTGCGTGATCTTATCTTATTGTTAGAATAGTCATCACCAATAATCTTTGAAAATATACGGCCGAAGAAGGAGCACTGAGAAGGCTTCACCTGCTGGTGTACTTAATATTAAAGCCCGTACATTTACGAATAGCACAGAAATTACGTGTACTTTTGCGTACACAGCTGAAGGGCTTCTTCCTAGAGTGGTTGCCCCTACATCGTCATCGTCTACACATCGTTGTTCTCATCCCCGTCAAGTCAAGTCAAAGAACAATACTTTAATGCTATTTACTGTTCTCTCTGCATACATCATCGCCATCATTATCATCATCATCATCCTGCCTGACTATCATGATCAATATGTATGCAAATTACTCTGTGTGGTGGTGGTGATGCTGGTGCTGTCCATATATAATATATAATATGCAATATATAAATAATGGCAATAAAATGGTAATGTATGCGGCGGCAGCGTAATAAAGTGCAAAATGGATGGATGTACTTAAGTATTAGTGTATGCACGACGAAAACGACGATGATGATGAGGATGCTAGTATTCATGGATTCTCAAAGGTAAAAAAACGTACATTGGTAATGCTTCCTTGTGTGGTGTGCTCTCTGCGACTCTGCTCTGTTTACTCACTATTCTTCTCCTTTTCTACTGGTTCTTCTATAACATTTTGACTGTTTTTCATTTCATAAGAGGAACAATACCCGAAGATATGTTTGTTTGTGTTTACCCTTTTGAGCTGGTTCTGGGTGAGTGTTAATTAAGCAAATTTTACAGCAACGCTAGGACGCACACAAGGGATGAAAGCAGAGTGTGGTATGTATAGATATGTAATTAAGAAGACAAAGAGGACATGACCCCGGCAGCAGCAGCAACTACTACAGTGGAGTGGTAAGTAGGCAGAGAAGGAGAGAAAGAAAATCCCTCTGGGTTTAAATTAAGAAAATAAGGGAGTTGGGTAGACAGTTTGGTATATAGGATGGGATTCCAGAAATAACTTATTTACTATTTTTGCCGTCACTTCACCCTCTCCTCCTTTTCCTAACAGGGCCAAAATATATTAACTCTGAAAAGAGATATATAATTTCCCACGACTTGTGAGTGGAGAAAATGAAGAGGGAGCGCCAGTGGAGAAATACGAAAAAAAGTAAACAAATAAATCTAGTGGGAAGAGAGGCGATAGTGCAGAGGTTTGCCAGCACGCACTCAAATTCGTATACGAATCTGTATAGAGACATGCATGTCTTTGAACGTACTTGTTGTATGTAACGTACTTAGTCTCGAGAAGAAAACGCCGTCCCATTTTGGTGGTGGTGTGGATTGTGGATTCCACTTCCAACTATCCCGGATCCAGTCAGTCAGGCTATCAAGATCACATCTCTCACAAAATAACACCATTTTCATTTATCTCTGTCTCGCTTCTCTAACAAACGCTACAGGAGATGTGCTGCTGGAAAGCACAACGTCGCAGGAGGAAGAACCCCGCACTGGCTTTAGCAAGTCTATTTCTTTCTATCTCTACGACCGCATCAGTCAGTCATCATCTCGTATTTTGTTGCGTTTTTCCTACTTTCATATTACACAACGCTGCCGTCGTCTGCTCGTGTGCATTCCTCCTTCCAAAAAACAAATCCACAAACAAACCAAATTTTCATTGCAACTTACGATTACGTTCTCTTGCAGTTTCCTTTTATTATTACACACACACAGAGAGAGACATACACACAAATATCCACATTCCACATTACAGAGCATGATTATCCCCTCTTATCATACATCCACATCGCAATGAGCGTGTACCATCAAATAAACATTCATTTGTTGCGGAACAATGAAAAAACTTTCTATAGGCACTTGAAAATTGTGCGAACTCGTTGTCGTCCTCGAGTCGTTGTTGTCGTCGTTGTCGACGTAAAAGGAAGGAAAAAATCAATAATAAAATTGTAGATCTGCAAGTAAAGATAAATATTATGATTACATTAAATTATTACGAACTACATACATCGACATAACGAAGCGTAAATATCTACATCACCATAATAATATACATAAATGGTTGTACACACAGGCGCGTCTGCGGTACACACAAGCCCAACTATGTAATCTCTTTCAGAAGCAGAGCAAGAGCAGCATCATTACAATACAATTATCTGTCTGCTTTGGCGTTTTACTTTCATCCTTTGTCTCTTTCCCTTCTTTGCTTAAAAAAGCTCCGAGTAGAGATACAAATGAGCAGGTGTGGACTGTAATAACGTGAATACTATCATATTTTCAACCAGACAGGTACACACAAAAAATATTATGGATGAATTCATACAGCACGTAGGTATGATTATCATCATTTCACGTCAAAAAACACGTCCAAAACTTGCATCACCGCCATCATTCATTTTTTTCTTGCCTTTTCTTCTTCTTCTTCTTCTACAAAACTGCCCGTCCTTTCTGTGTAAAAAGTTACTTTTCGTTCACGTATCCTAACTGAAAGATGGTACACTTCCTTTGATACGTGCTGGCTAGCTCTTTGATAAGGAGTGTACACTACAGTGTTTCTTGGTGTCGTTTTGAGTTGATCTTGTTCATTGATTCATTTGCATACACATATGTATATATAGACTGGCAAAAAAAACTGCACCATATAATATTACTGCAGCATTGAATATGTATATAGTAATGTGGTGGTGTGTTGCCCAAAGTGTATAACGACAAGTTGCACACAGGTCACCACAAGGCAAGTTTCACCTATGCACTTATCCTTGCACACACTCATAAGGTAGCAGCAGCTGCAGCAGTCGTGCAAAGCGATGCATTGTTGTGTACGTGTCGTTGTACGAGTCAGATGGATGGCCAGATCGGACCAAGAGGAGAGCAGAAAAAAAGTAATCATTACTCTAATGGGGATATTTTTGTACTACAAGCTCTTTGTTTTGGTAATGGTGTTCAACAATGAAAATGACAATGACCCCGCTATTTCACCCATACACTGTTTTATATTAGACCATTATCATCGTCATCATCATCATCATCAATCGGCTGTTGTTCGAATTTTCAGTCATGTAAAATTATAACATTTCCATTGTCTGCTGTACTGCTGCTGCTTAAGACGATGATGATGATGATTACGATGATAGTGAGGGTGTTGATATTCTGTGTATAGAGAATGCAATCCTTGGCGTGCCTTTAATAGAAAGTGGTGCCTAAAGGGTCACTCTGTCTGGCAAAATCAAAATTACCATATATTATTATGTATTTTTATTACCGTGTTCACATCATAGGCACGACTACCATCCCTACCAGAAGAACAACTCATAATAATAAGCAGAGAAAAAAATCTTTTGACTCTTGGTGACTGCTGATGCAACTCTGATGCACTTTTTATTTCCCTTTCTTCGTTTGAACTCGCATTCACTTTTTCTATGGGGTGTAGTTGTTGTTGTTGGTATTCTCCTGCGAGTTCTCTCTTTCTTACACACAGACGAGGACATGGAAAACGCATCTAAAATCACAAAAGACGATCATCATAATATCATCCAATCTGTCTTTTGGGATGGTATGTTTTACCGGCTTAGGAAAAGCAAAGTCCTATCGAAAAAACACATTCATTTTTTTCCCTGCAATGTAACACTATGCCGTGTGTTTTGGAATTCCAAACGCATTGGCAACACCATCATCCTCATCTTGTCCCCTCTTTGCAAGCAAACCACTCAAACTTGCTTCTTTTATATATTTTTTCAACGTCTCATCGTTCCGTTCTGTTTTCTTTTTGTTGTCAGTACCGAGTCCCGGAATTGATGCTGTACAACAAACCACTCTCGCTCACGCACACTTTGCCTTTTGTGTGTATAAATGTATCTAAGATCTTTCCATTTTTCTTACTACACACACCGGGAATGTGGTTGCTCTATTGGGACCAGCGAGTCGAAACGAGGGAAAAAATCGAGCTAGCGGAATAATAGAATCTCAACCCAAAATACTAAAGTAGACTGAAGGAAACTCCGGCTTTCCACTTTTCCTTTCCTCGTGTCATCCGTTCCTTTCCTCTTTCTCTTCATCCAAAAAAGTAGGAATTTTCACTTTTGTCCCGTTTTATAGCGCGGTGACATCAGCAGCGGCGTTATTATTACCGGAAAGTACACGGCCATTATTATCAACGTTCCAACCCGGTCTCATCCTTTCTGCTTTTCTTCCCACTTTCTTCTTCTTTTCCCATGTTGTAGTTCCCTTTTCCTTCTTCAGCTTCCTCCATGAATTTTATTTCATGGAAATGGACGGATATTACACGTGAAAGGAGGAAGGACCGTAGGCCGTTTTTGTGGGGGAAAACGAGGAATGCATTTCACATTTCAAATGACATTCATTTCATTTGGTTGTCTGTCGTTCGTTTGTCGTTGCAGAGAAAACCTGCCTTTCCTCCAGCGTGCTCTTTACCCAGAAAGACACTCACAGAACGGAGAACTATAAGAGTTAATCATGTTATACTCTCTGGGGACATCTCTTGCTCTTTTTCCTCTCTCTCCAGTAAGAGCAGCGTGCAGTAGTAGCAGCATCAGCTCAAACATAATTTCATTTTAAAATAAAATATTATCGTTATTACTTATTGCGGGTTTCCTGTTTCCTCCTTCCTGTACAGAGCGTACTTTATTAGCATTACGTGATTTATGGGGTGTAGAATACAGGGGACACGTGGAAATAACGGCACTTTTTTACAGATAGAGCGTCGTGTTTTCCCTCCATAAAACTTCAGAGAGGGCACTTCCAAAAAATTGTGGAAATTTAAAAAAAAGCATTTCTGGGATTTTTAAAGAAGAAAAAGATGTGTAGTACTAGTAGTGAAAGAACTACAACAAGGGGAGTGTTCAATCAAGTGAGAAAATGGTTGTGAGAGAATGGAATGATGTTTTCACATTGAGAAAATGGTTGTAGGGGTGTTCATAATAAGCACAAATGTGCCTACATATCATCATCATGCATTTTTTTTGTCTTGTTCTGTTTGACGGTGATCACCGTGGCCATTATTATCATCTGAAAAAATGATGAATACAATGATAATGGCGTGTCTCTTGCCAAAGATGGAAAATAGTAGTGTGGTTAGGGCGCAACTATCTACCATATAATGACGGTGCTTTCAGGGTGCCCGTTTTTGGATGGCTCCCAAAGGAAGAAGAAATTGAAAAATAATAACGTAGACACTGTTTTAGAATTGAAATAACTATTGGGAGGACAATAGGATTTTTTTGAGAAAGAAGAAAAAGAACAGGCATGAAAAAGACAAGAGAGGAAATTAGCATTTTTTAGAGGGAAAAGCAGAAGTTGAAATGGTTTTGAGTGTATATCATCCTTCATAATATATTAATAGAATTACATACTACAGCACATTTGGCTTATAAAATGAAAGTCGCAATTATACTACAGAAACTAATGTATATGCTCACTCATAACTCTCTCACGAAAGATAAAAGAAGAAAGGGAAATTTCAAAGTTCTTTTTTTACATAAAAAAAAGTCGCTTATATTTCGTATTCTTTTAATACTTTTTTAAATAAGACTTTAGAAGCGTCAAAAAAGCAATTTCATTTTCTTCTTGTCGTCGAGAGAGAAGAAAGACTTTCTTCGTATTACAGAAGCTAAACTTGTCCGAGGAGAGTTAGTAAACCGCCCATCATTTCAAGACGCCATCGGGAGCAATTTGGTATAGTCCAAATGATGAAAATGACGGAGATTGTGACATGACCTACTCTTTCTTTCTGTGAAGTAATTACCATCTTCCTCCTCCTCCTTCTCCCCACCTGTGTGCTTTTTTTCTCTGCAGGCTGAATCAACGGCAAAACAACAAGAAGGGAAAACAAGGGAGCAACTACAGACAACGCATGAAAAGAAGAAAAAACGCCGTGATTATAATAGCACCATGATGATGATGAAAGGGACGTTGAAAGCTGATTAGCATTTGAAATGAGCTTAATGTAAGTAATGCTAAACACACTGTAACAAGATGAGCTATCTATATAATTTATATGCATTATACGGTCAAACAAGTGAGTACAGGTTCATTGGATTTATTTTAATGATAATTTTACCACTGCCGCCGCTGCGTTGGTTGTGATGCTGATGGCTGATACTATCAGAATTTTTCAGAGTCATTAGAACAATTGAAAAATAACAAGACCTCATGAAAAAATATATATACTGCTGTGTACTAATTGCCAATTTCCATTTCCTGTGCATTTTAAACAATTTGCGATGATGTGACTTTGACTCTAATACAAACACTGCACAGGTGGTATTCACCTAAGGGCCGATCGTTGGAGGTCAGTCTATTGCTCTCAAGTTAGTTTACAAACGTCATGATGAAGTTTTTTTTCCTCAGTTAACTTTGATTAACTTTTATTATTCTGTGTAAAAAATGTTATTTTTGTTCATGTTTTATTTACTGATTACGTGATTAGTAAGTGGTGGTAAGTATGTGTTGATTTCTTGTAACATTTAAACCACCTAGGTGTAACATGTAACAAATATTGCTGATTATTATAGGATTAATAAAAATGAAAGGTTAATCAAAAATTTAGTTTAAATAGTGATAAAAAGACACCTGTTCATTTGTTTACATACATATAAAATTTGATCAAAATCGCCACATAGGTTCCTGAAACATAATGTTTTTATTAAATGGCCTTGACCTTTAAGCAGTTGACGTACGGGGTCAAAATTTTGTTCCCCACAGACGGTTCCATAGATTACCTTTTATACAAAAGTTGGTCAAAAACCTCGCTTCCTTTCACCAACTCCTCAGGGACTGTGTAATCAATCGATTGGCGAAAATAAAATTTCAAAATTCGAAACCGTTTATGAGATATCGACAGACAAATAACCCCAAATTAATAAATGACTTAAGTTTTAGAAACTTCATTCTACCTTTTATAAATGACTTGACAAAAAAATCAATGGTGGAGGCTCATTTTCAACATGTATAAAGAGAAAATGGGCTACCCTAGTCGACTAGTCCCCTTCATATCTTTGGTGGTCTCAGGGCTTGACTCCTTGAATAAATTTTTTGGTGGAGACAAACAAGCTGGTGCTCCCTTGGATAGAACATCATTGGGTACTCCCATTTTGTAGGTGTAATGTTGTCCAATTATAGCACTTTGAATAGATGCGTCCTTGCTGGTGTCGTTGCTCACGTAGTTCCACCATTTCCATATATTCTGATACCACTTTAATGGTCGTCCACGATGCTTTTGGTTTAAATGATTCAAATGCTCGTACAGTCGCTGACACAAATTACACATGGGCATGTCTATCGAGTTTGACGAAACCAGATACAAAGTTTTCCATTCAAAATACCTGAGGTACTCCTTATCATTCTGGTCTAGGTAAAGCAAATACTGGGCTAGATCCTGTGGCGACTTGAAGGACCGGGCATCAATATAGCTCTGCTTTGGTGCAATTTCCTCATAATCTCGAGCTCGGGTACCGCCATATACCACCGGAACCATTGAGTATTTTAAAGCATTTTCTTAAATTGGTCATAACTGTAGCAGTCCCCGTCCACCGTTGGACAATCAGCAAATCCACACCTGCCGAAAATGTCCACGGTTATGTACCTTTGCAGTTCTTGTACAAAATGCTCCCTTTTTGAGTGGCTGTCACAATTTGACGGAATCCAGAGTGCGAGGGCGTGTTTTTGGCGAATAATATCTGAGTGGTTCAGATAAGGGGTTGTTTGAGGAGTTTGATACAACAGTTGGCCCAGTTGGCCGTATGGAACATAAAAATCTGAGTCCCTTCTGCGGAGTAAAAGAATATCAAATGTTTAAGTTTATCAACTTATAATACTTATCCTGGTCTATCTTATTCTTTCTAACCGGTATGTCATGGTCCAGTTGAAGACACTTGGGTAATCTTGTAAATTCAACCTTGTATAAATTGGTGATTCCTGTTGTAAGTAAATCCACACCTGATCTGGATTTCTATGCCCCTCACCTATTTATGGAAGCTTATCCCTCATCAAATCATGGGAGTGAAATATAAGAGCATCACAATCTCTCAAATATGTCCTGTCAGAGGTAATCCTGCAAGACATGTTAAACACGTTTCCCGGAAGGATGGGAGTCGTGAACGCCGTTTTTTCAAGGTGATCCCTACATTTTTCGCTGGAAAATGTTCTTACTTGTTGATATTTTCCCCAGACGGCAGTTCAGTGCAAAACTGTAATTTCTTGTTTCTGTTTTTTAGAGGCAAAGGCACTCCTAAGATCAAAATTAGTATTTTTCCTTGCCACCTTCTCTGTACGGACTTCAAACAATAACTTGGACAAAAACTGGTACGATAGTGAACGATCAAAATTGCCACAAATAATCTTAATAATGAAGATGTCTTCCAAAACTTGCCAAAATTTGCCCTTTTGGTTATATTACTCAATCAGAGTCGGATTATCCTGACTTACAATACCATCTACATCTACAATACATCTACAGTGCGAAGCAAAGCGATGAGGCTACAAACCTTAGACCGGGTTGTATTTGTGAACAAAATTTGACCTCTTTCCTGCGATATAAATAGGGACGTAAAATGGCGAATTATGTGCTCGCTACGGGATTTACAATGTTTAGGGTTTCTTTATCTTTAGTACACAAATATGAAGACGAACACTTTAGTCCCAGACCACATAGCAAAAGTAGCGATTATTACCATAAACCGTCATAATGGACATTATTGGACATGATGAATTGAATTTTGGCACAAAGTGGAAGCCACAGTTTTCAACCGAACTTAGGGTAGACTTATGAATGTATCAAAAAGGTAGCTGTGTAAAAAAAGTTAAGTTACTGTTATGTTAAAAGTCAAAGAAATTCAATGTTCAATGGGGTCTCCTGATTTTACCCCAAAGGAGCTACATACATTCAGTCTGATGTTACAGATTTTCAGTGCAAGTTGATTGTCGAAAATCTCAAATGGCTAAACAATTTTCGAGTTTGACAACCCTAGAGGTCAAGTCAGACTTTGTTCTAAGTTCTAGGTCACCAACTTTCAGCCTTATGTTATATGTTAAAATTTTAAGTAGCCGACATTAGACTCCAAACTCACACCAACCCACTCATCAGTGCTATTAGCCGGTCATATCGATTGGGAAAACAGAATTTTCAAATTCTTTTACTTTCAAAAGTTCTCGTTATCAGAACGGGACACGACGCAGCTATATAGTCCCACTCAATGAAAAATCCTTGAAACATCATTCTTCCATCTAGGAAACCTCCATTTAACTTAACCCAGAAATTTTGAAAACTCACCCATCCTTCAAAAACCTGCCACTCATGGCCACACTTACATGTCTCAAAACAATCCGATATAAGACACTTTTAGATATATTATAATGATATTATAAGGATATTCAAATCAACATATTTAATGATTTTCATATACGGATATATGATACTTTTTTCTACATATTTTTTCTAGTTTTCTCGGCGATCTCACCTGCAGCAGGTGCATACAAATTAATATTTTTTATTCCGTCAAGATATTGCAAGAAATGCATTAGTTGTGTCAGGAAAAGGGTAAAATATGTACTGAATTTTGAATGCATTCCTTCTCTTGGATAAACAACCTTTTTTTACGTTATCGTCATTGAATTTGGTTATATATTCATGGAGGAAATACGCGAGCTTCGCTCCCATCGCGCTGTCGATGATTGCAAAAATGAAAATAATATAAAGATGTTTTTAAAGAAACGTTTTGTAACCAGACATTTCACTATTCCACTCTCTATAAATGTAATTCGGGAGTATACTTCAACTTTCTGTGATAAGCGGCGGTGGCGGTGAGTGTGTAGTTCTTGAAAATGCTTATCCTAAAAATATCATGTGTACATTTTGACACGAAAGCGTTTTACGCATCGCGCTTGGCTAATGATGTTTGATATGTTTGTGTATTGAAACAGTTCTCTAGTTAGCTCAAGTACCGACCGACCGACCGACACACAGAGACACCTCAGACAGATAGACAAGACAATAAAGACAGTTGCCTGGAGGTGGTATGTACCGTCATGAACAAAAAGTGACATGACTTTATTTTAGTTAACTTACAAGAACAGCATACAATACAAGAGAGAAGAAAGAAACGGCGCAGGCAAATTTTTTAATCTATCAGACACACTTTCTATTTCATTCAAGCAATAATGCACAGTATATCAATTTTTGACAATGTTTATCACTCGAACAAATCGTAAATGCTAAAAATTGTCATCATCGTAAATCATTAAGGAAAATTGTGTAAACATTGCGTACGTTCGCGGTTTTAATTACCATTTGTACTGCATTTGGTCTCGCCGTCTCCGTCAGTTTTTACTTTTTTCTCCTGTTTTTTGTTTGCCGACGACGATGACTCTCCCGAGGCAGCAGGAGGTACTTACTTGACTGTTGTCTGTATATATTTTGTCTCGACATCTTTTACATTCTAATTTTCTTAAATCACTACTCAAAGTGCATTAATGAACACATCTCTTACTAGCTAGACGAGAAAAAAACACTTTTTTTGCTTACCCATAAAAAATAAATGCAATATTACGTTTTAATTGCTATGATAGTAAAAAAAGTTTCTTGGTACAAGTACTCATTATCGTTTAATTTTTAAATGTGGCAGAGATGACTTTTTCAAAAAGTGACAAAAGGTGCAACCTTTGGGTGCAGATTTTTTCTTATTCAAAAAGCAATTATAGTGAATTCTTCAAATTTGCAAGCATTCAACGAATGTCCCAAAGTTCATCGAAATCCTAGGAAAGATTACCGCATTGGTAATTCATTACAAGTAAAACGGAAGCAGGAACGTCGCTCACTTTCAAACTGTTATGTATTACATTTACAACTAATCTATAAAGAAACACCACAACAACCTGAGTTACCACTAAAAATCACCACTATGCACAACCCGCGACCACCACCATCATCATCAACAACAACAACATCGTAGTTGCATGCCTATTATGTGGGCTATATGGAGGTAATAGTAATCCTCACCCTCCATTTTTATCGTCATTATTCACATTTTGTCATTCATTGTGACTACGACGATGACGATCATGTTAGCGGTGATGATACGTTGTTGGTGAGACGATCACTTTCAAAGAAAATATTTGTATTTGCCGAAAGTCTAAGAAAATTTCACCTTTGTTGTGTGCTGTTTGCTGCTGCTCGCATCTGTGAAAATCTCCAAAACTGTTATAATCTCCATATTGTCATTATCATGCATCTATATCCTCAGCGTAGCATTTGCAATGCCTGTTTACTTGTTCAGCGCTCGTTATATGGTTTTGTAATTTTCTTACATTATCGGATTCTCATTTGCACCCAGCACCCATCTTAGACAGCCACCTAGCCACCACATCCATATTATGATATTATTGCACTCCCATTCGTTTTCATTCATTCATTCACAACAACAACTCCAACAGAGAGAAGACAAGACAAAATTCATTCATAAAATGAAAGCTGACACAAACGAACACCAAAAGCCCAGTACGCAATAACGCAACTGAAAACGAACGTCATGCAAACTGCAAAAAGTGTTAAGGTGAAGTTGAAACAGAAGCTTTTGATTTCGCTTTTCTTACTCATCCTTGATATTGTCTGTTTGGGCAAATAAATGAAATATATTACATGTGTACAACATATTGCCATAATGTAAGGTAATAGGTAAAAGAGTTCACTATAATCTTTTTGCTCTTGCTTGCTCTCCTGACTACACGACATGACATGACCAATTCGAATTCAAGATTCAAAAAGGAAGCTTGTGAAAAAAGCTGTTCTCACTAGTCTGGTGGTGCACATTCAAAAGAGCAGCTCTAGACTGGCTCTCGGTCAGGAGGAGGAAGAAGATAATAATTATTTCCTTAACTTTACTCTTCTCTTTCTTGTTGCTCTCTCTTCTTCCTTTTGATGTTAATTGCTGTGTAAGTGTGTAGGTATATGTATGTACTGTACTATCTAAGCACGTCTTTGCTGCTGGTGGCGATGATGTTGCATGATCAGCAAAAGTAATCGCTATAATAATAATAATAATAATGGCTGGTTTGAGAAAAGAGCCAAGTGGCCTTCAAATACCTACTTACTTACTAACATGCTAACATGTATAAATTTTTCTTTCAAATAATTTGCATTTTGAATTGAATTGAAATTCGACAACAGTTTTCCGTTCCTCTTTGCAGCTAGCGCGCAGACTGGCTGCTTTGCATATCTGCATATAGGTATGTTGTTTGTATGTGTGTGTTGTTGTTGATGCGTTGCTTTTTGATAATAATAATGGCAATATGGATGACAATGATCATGACTAGGAAATTTATGAGGATCGTTACTATTGTTGTCTATGCTCACTGCAACATGTCTAATGGACATTCAGTCAGTCATTTTCAGCAGCAGATAACCACAGCAGCAGTGAACGACGAACACCGACCCACCGACCGAACAGAGAGTTTTGTTTAAGATGTTGTTACATACATTGGTTACATTTACAATGTGTATGAATGCATGATAGAACGACAATGACGATGCTGCAAACAAGAAATGTGAGTTGGGGGGATGAAAGAAGAACGATAAACGATTATCGAGCCAATGCACATATTATTAACTGCGTACACGTATTCCCTGTGCTTGTTTCGTGCTCAGTCTGGGTCTTGCAGTACAAGAGACGAGTCTGTAAAAAAGGAGAAAGTTCATTAACAAAATTATTGTATTATTATGATTGTTTTGAAATGTGAATGATGATGATGATGATGACGATGGTGGCAAGCATATTGATAGAATTTCAGCAGAGATAACGAAACATTGTAAACTTTTTAATTCTTCAACAGAGCGTTGTTGTTATCATCCTTACTATTATACCGTCAACTGTCCGCCACCACCACTGAAAAGCGTTTATTGCCGTTGGTTAAATAATGGCAGTGTTTATTTAATGGGATGGCAAATAAAAATGCGACTTGTTGTGAATAATAAATAAATCTAGCAGAATATTATGCTATTTGATTGAATGACGGGAAGTCACTGGCCAGCAGATCATATATGGGTGACTCTATTGATTTTGTTTTTGTAGAGACAAATTAGCACCGTGAGTATTTAGCATAGAATGTTTAATGGTGACTGTGTTGGGATGTGTAGATGATGAATAAACAAGCTTCGTTAATTTTTTGCTAATTAGTTTGTCTGAATGTGTAACCAACGTATGCAAATACGGTGATAGCGGCGATGGTCAGTAGAAAAGAAGTAAAAGTCATCTTTTAAAAACAATATCATTGTATCTCCTATCTATGTGATAACATCTACCGCAAAATCCACGAAGCAACGTATAGGAGTATCTGTATTTGTAAAAGGCATTTCAAGTCAAAAGTCAGTCAGAAATCGACTTTCGGGTTGTGTATGTATTGTTCCATCATCTTGGTGCGTGATATATGAAGGAGGGGTAGAAAAGATTGAAATTCTGATAAATGACTATTACACCTTTTAAGGGCGTTGATAGACTTTTGTTTCGCGATTCTTTGATAATGACACGTGTCGCTGCTGCATCGTGCACCGGTGTCAATGCTCGATACCATAATAATTAATTGATCTTGTGCAGGGCACATACATACATGTTAAATGTTAATGCTAAAATGTTAAATAGTTGTTATTGAGGATTGACTGAATTTAGGATGTTAAGAAATTGACCAACTGCTACTGTAATATAAATTAAAAAAT